>VWPU01013760.1:20319-36973 GCA_013398955.1 Callaeas wilsoni
AAAGAAAGAAAGAAAGAAAGAAAGAAAGAAAAAGAAAGAGGAAAAAAAAAAGAATCTGCCATTTCTACTAAGCTGGCAAATATAACAGCTCAAAAGTCAATGTTCTTGCAATTAATTTGGATGCATGGTTTGATAAGGAGTATGACAGTACAGAACACTGTCGTCTCTTCTTTGTAATTGATACAGGGGAGAAAGCAATTTGTGTAAACAACCACTCCTCACATGCTGGAATTCTTCTCCTCTTAATCTGTTCTTTCTTGCAGAGAAATGCAAAGCAGTGGCATGGGAAAACAGAATGAAAAAATTTTAAGTATATTTATTGTGAGATATTTAGCCCTAAGACACAATCTCTGATATGTATTTTGAAAGTGATAGAACAGTGTGGACCCAATCTTCCCATAAAAGACAAAACTCTGGGAATCTTGGAGAGACAGATTCCACTATAAAAACAGATCTGGATTACCATTCCCATTTAGAGAAATATTTCATGATTAAAATATCCTAAAAAATTACAAAGGAAGAATTGGACCACAAATCCCAAGTTTTCAGACTTTATTCTAAAAATCTTTTGACTTTAATCCTTTTATTAAGGATTCATAGTTATTTCCCTGCGAGAATACAAGTATTACTTGGAGGATATATAATGAAAAAATTAATATTACCTTGCTGTTTGGGTTTATTTTTTTCTTCAAATCTATCAAACTTAGTTATTCTTTAATGAATCTTCTAATCCTAAAATGTAGATAATTTTTAAAGAAATTACATTTCAAAATAATCTTTAAGTATACTTATTCACAACACATATCCAGAAAAAAAAAATTATTCTTCTCTAATTTTCATCAGTAGGAGACAGTTGCAATAAAATAGCTCATGATTAAGTGCATGGCAGTAAGAATGGGATTTACCTCATCTAAATTTAGCCACCTAAGAGTTTGGCAACTGTGAAGAATTCCAAAAAGGTAACTTTAGCCATTCAAGCTAATCTTTCTAGGCTCCCTCTATAGTTTTCAGTAGATTCAGAGCCAAAATTCCTAACTCCTCTGCACTGATTCTTGAAAGCCTAAGTAAATGCTTCTCCTTTGTCTCACATGCCTTACTAGCCCTCTCTGTCTTCACTCTAGTCATAAAATTTCCTTTGATACTCCTAGAAACAAAAAGCATCTTACCTTAAAACAATTGGAGTGGACAAAGCTACAGAATGCTGTGAGCTTGTAGATTGAGTTGCTTTTTTCCCTCCATTGCTAAATAAAATTTCTGGAGAAAATTCAGAGAAAGACAATTACCTTAGTGAAAGATACAGACTCTTTTGAGTCAGAGGTAGTGACAGCTTTGAAGTAGCTTACATCTGTGTCTCTCAGAAAGAAATCCAAACTGGATACCTGGAACACACAGAAGAAAATAATTTGCAATTACTTTTACCCTGGTCCTGTCTTAGCTGAAATCAATAAACAAATGCACACATATCAGTTTTAAGGTTGGTCTGAAGGTTTAGTTTGAACTGAAATTGTTGACTTAGAACAATGACTAGAATGAACAATGACAACAATGAGGCATCTCGCTCTGGTAGCACTTATTCCATTACACTGATATTGATACACTGAATGCATGAAAGTTTTATGAAAATAGTCGACAAAATGAAGCAAGATTGGTCATTAATTTTTAAATAAATGCTTCACACAATTTATTTTAGTATATTCTTTTTTAAGAAACTCATTATGGTAGTATTGGTTCAGTTATTTTGATATTTTTATGCAAACTGCAATTTATTACTTACTAGCCATATAAATTCTATGGGCTTATACTCTATGCTGCTATACTATGATATGAATCTGTGCGCAACTGAATTTTTAAAGAATGCACAGGAAAAAAATGACAGCTGTGATAACAATGGGCTGTGACAGAAATAGCTCAAATGGCAATTTTTCCTTGGCATATACTTTAATGGGTTTATATTATGTGGAGCTTAGGTCAATTAAATGGTAAAAGCAGATCACTGCTATTAGTGCTCTCTTATTGAATGGGTATAAACCACATAGCGTAAAAATTAACAAAGCCTCATATATTCTCCCTTAGCTACTATGCCTGGTGCAGTGATAGGGCTACTGATTGTGGGTTTGTTCAGCTGATTTCCAGCATGTTCAGGGAATACAAGATGCTTTGGGGTAAATGAAAGTCTTAACAATGAGGCTTGCGGCTGTTTCTGTGGGCTTTGCCTAAACTGGGCAAAAATACCCAGAGTAGATCATATGGCTATCATCTATTTATTTAAAATAAGCATCCTTTCTTTCTGTAAAGGCAGCCCTAGACTTTGTTTTTCACCTTTTCTACCATATAACTGCAATTGTGACTATCCCACAAAAGTCATCCTCTACAGGACTTTCTCTAAGTACTTTCCTACCTTCAGGAGAAATGACAATCTCTGTCTGATCTTTATGAAATTATTTTGCCCATAGATATGGACCTGATCACTCTCTTTATCAACCAGCAATGCCCAAAACCTGGTGACATTTCATCAAGCACGTTACAAGATTCATCAAGTAAAATACATGAGAAATATAAAGAGGGGCCAGTGGTGAGGAAGGCTGAAAGCCCAGTGGGCTCCATTGTGGATTCTCCATCCTGTGAGATGTATTGGATTAACTGCACAGCTACAAAGTACAAAGTTTAATTTTGCAATTGTGTAATAGCACTGCATATGAAATCTAGGAAGTTATCTAAGACTAGCTAAAACAATTTTAGGGCTTTAGCTAATAACCGTAACTAGGGACTAAAATCAACATGGGTGGAAAGATCCCTGCCAACTGTTTCAATTTCACTGCTGTGTGCTGGGAGTGAAAGAAGAATAAGAGGGTTTTGACTAAACCAATTTAATTTTCTATTAACAGGGTTAATAAATCTTTCTTCTTTTAACTGGTGCGATTTAATTACCACATTTTTGAATTGGGTGGTCTGGACAAATGATGATGTAACCATGTAGTATTTTTAACCCACTGATGTTTTGATTCAATATTAGTTAAAACCTTGATTTTAAACTTATCTTAATTTCTACATAGACTACTGATATTTTTAGTACTTCAGGTCTAAGCAATAATGTCAGTTTTGTAATGTTTGCTTGTTGCAAAGCAGTGGAATTTGACTTCTGCAAACATTAGCAGAACTGGTTTGTTCTTTGGATAGCAGAATTGAAAAAAACAACTGCATAAATTAACAGAGGTACATAAGCTTGGCCCACTCTACAAATTAAAACCTTTATCCAGCAGTATTTCACACTTTTAGTAATTCACAACAGTAACAAATAATCATCTCTTTTTTGAATTATGTCTTAGAAGTAAAAAACATCTTTTATTGGAGGAAAATATTAATATTTCATATAAGGAGATATTTTCCTGTCATCTCGAAAAAGACTCATTCTAGAATTAATAAATGAGACTAACTAGTCATGATGCTGTATGTTTTACAAGAAAGAGCTGATTCAGTGGAACTGAGTGCAGTTTTTCCAATTCTTTCTGGCAAGTGGAAGAACAAGAAAGTAAAGAATGAAGTCAGGATCACACCATGGGAATACCATAATATTTTTCTAATTAATTCCATTCAAGCAAACCTTAACTGAATATTTTAGAGAATAATGCTGCTAAGCAGCATTGCAATTTGCTGAAGTCAGCAAAGCATGACAGTGATAATGTAAAGAAAAATTCAAAGACAGTGAATTTTCCAATTAGTCATATTTTATTCCCTTAGAATTTTATTTTCTGTGCTTTAATTTTTAACCTCAGAGTCATATTCATGTATTATTAAATCACTAACAACTGTTGTTTAAAAATCTTGGCTTCCTGAGCCCAGTTAATAATCCAAATGAGCAGTCTACTTCCCTAGGGGAATTTTCTTATGCAGAAGCTGGTATGACCTCCACAGAAACAGTTTGCCCACATAGTTATATTTTTGATGGGCTCCATTTGTAGACATAATTTGAAAATAATTTTTAATGAATTTTGTCTGGAAATTTGACCCATTACTTTTGCTTCTTTACTTTTACATCAACCATTTTAGTAAGTAAATAATACAATTTTTTGCCATGGGATACTCAAATTAATCAAATAACTATTAAGTTATGCACTTGACATCCTTACAGATAGCATATGCCTGCATTATTTGGCAGAAGGCAAAAGTACACATATGTATTGTGAGCAACACTTCATATCTATGAATAGTTAGGAAGACAGTGGTTACGGTGTCCTTGGCATGTGTAACCACACATTTTGGAATGTTTGAATAAATTGCTGAATGAACCTCAGTGGGAATTAAATTTATGAGGTTTACAGAGGGCAGACGCCCCCTTTCTAAATATTGATAGCTGCCATATCCCCATTCAGACCTTTAGCAGGTTCCAGGAAACAATGCAAACTAGTCCTGAAGTAAAAAGTATCCACTGGCTGAAAATTTTGACATCTAGAAATCTCTGGTCATGTGCAAAATCCCAAGCCAGCCAGACTGGGCCTTTCCTTTTTAATTCCTCCCCTGCAGTTTGACAGATCTTGTAGGAAAAGTGCAGAAGAGTTGATGGAGTCACTGACAACTCTATAACTTTGCTCAGCTACTCTGAGGTTCAAACAGTCCACTCTGGGCTGGAGTACATGTCTACACATTGTAAAATCTTCCTGGGTTTGAGTAAAATGGGGTAAATAACTGGAACAAGGAGTTACAGATGATCATGGAGAGGATCTAATGGGGCCTTCATTCTCTAGAAGAGTTTTACATTATCCTAGAGAACTCCCTTTTATTGTGCTGTTAGCAAGTGGAAAGCCTTTCTCCTGGCTGGATGCTTGTTTAACTTGGAAGGCTGAAGCCATTTTGTTCTGTAGTAAGTGTTTAAATTAGGCATATAGTCTTCTGCATCTATTTCCAAAGGAAATCAAGCGACTAGTTATTTCCATGTATTTCTGGCATGCTGCAGTTATTTTTCTAATCCATGTGTCTACAAATGGTGTCTTCCCACTTCTACCTAGCACAGACTGTCAAACAGTAAGGAACTACAAAACTGGAACACAGTAAATGAACTATCTTTTTTTTAAAGCTTATATTAGAGATAATTGAAATACAGAACAATATCATCAGTCACTTCTGAACATGGAAAAATGAAATAATGCTTTCTGGAGTAACAAAGGTATCTTTGCCACTCTGAGATGAAGCTGCTGAACTAACTAAATATGCTTAAACACTTGAACTAACTAAATATGCTTAAACACTAACTGCTTGTAGACTGTAGCATGAATGCCAATTTCCAAATGAGGATATATTTTTAGATGCAGTTCATGAATTGCTAAACCCAAGATTTTCATGTGGAAGTGCAGAGTAGTTGCTGTAACAGTGTGCTAACAGTAATTGTGACTAAAACAGAATGGATAATGGCACAAGCGGAGCAACTACATATATTTAGATTTCTTCCAAAACCAGTACTGTGACAACTGAAGTAATATATGTTCGCATGTATTTCATCCCATGCTGCGAAAATTAATTTATTATTTGTGTTTTAATTGCTTTTATAATCTCCACCTCAAACTCTGACTCTACAGTCATCTGCTGATATATATCGTAAATGGAATACAGACAGAAAGGAGACTACAAAGAGACAATAAAATAATAATGGTCTCCGTGCTTGGTTTTGCTTGGTTTCTGCTCATCAATAGCCTAAGTGTGATAAATATTCTTTGTGTGTCACAGAAAGGAAGAGCTTTAAGGAAGCATTTGAATGGGGCCCTATGAAGTAGAAGAGAAGCTCCTTTTGAAGCGAAATGGAGAGAGCCAACAGCAGAAGCAGGTGAAGCGTGATGGTGTTTGTGCCAACACAATGTGTGGAAAACACCGGATGATGTTAGAGGCAGTGAGAGGAGCTGGCATCACAATTACGAGCAGCACCTTAATTAATATAAAATGGGGAACCACAGGCCACAGGTGAAGACATTTAGCTTAAGCTTGCTGTGGTGGGGAAGGATTATACCCTGAGCAGTCCCACGATTTCTTGCAAGCAAGGTGAGGTTTGCAGAAATACAAACAGGCAAACCCCTCCTTAGGGGGTTTTGACAAAACATACAACTAAGAAGGATTTGGTAACTGAGTCACATGTAGTTTTTAGTTTAAAAATCTTGGCTGAGCAGAAGTATGTGGATGGGTGATAATTCTGATGAGTATCAGTTTTCCATTACAAGTTGGGGCCATAATTTTCCATTTATTTTAACTTGCATGAAATTCATTCTAAAGTCAATCTTCTCACATCTGTTTTGTTTTAATGTTGTTACACTCTTCAAGGAGATGGTGGTTTAGAGAGTTAATCAGAAGCAAAAACTGTAATGGGTAGAGGAGGAGAATCTATGTGGTTATTGAATTCCCACCATTGTTTTTCTCTCTTGAGACCTGCTACAAAGTGAAGTGAAAAAGAACCCCTTTCACTATCTTGCTTTGAGCTTTGGGTTTGTCTCCATTACCTTGTTAGTTGTACCAGCAAGCAGACCAAATAAATTAACAGGGATGAATATGATATTGTTATCAAACAATCCATAGAATTGCTGAAGATGCCACCAAAGATGCACTCTCTAGTACATTTAATTCAAAAAGCCATTCAAAATGAGAAGTGCAGATATTCTGGGATAATAAATAAACCAATATGCTGCTTTTGATGTGTTGACAACTCTGAAAGTATTTGTCTGATTTAAACTGCTTCCAGGTGATAATGGTGTCCTGCTCTGCACTGCTTGCATTGTGTCTTTTATTGTGTTATAGCTGAGACAATCTGCTAGAGAATTGTGAGGAATGAACAGAAGCAGAACTTTTTCCCAAAAAACTTCAGCTTATATTGATGCCTTAGGATTTTAGCTTATATATTTTCGTATATTTCTAATCCTGCAATTCTTTAGTGTATAACTCTGGCCTCCATATAGAGTCTTAGCAACTCCTTCTCCCATTTTGGTCAGACACAACAATTCCTCTCTAGGCCTGAGAATCAAGGACACTTCACAGTCTCAGGCACTGAGAAATGTAAACAAAAGTGAGTTGGGGGGGAGCAAACTGGGAGAATGGGACTCCACTGCCTGAAGCTGTAATTGGACAATTAACTTCTGATATGCAAATGAACAAAACTTATATCTGTCCGAAAAGCGTGTGACTGTGTCCATCTTGGGTGTAGTCTCTGCGAGATTCCTGTACTGCCCAAGGTGTGCCCTATGAAGGCCTTTCAATAAATACCTACCCTTTATCCTTTCTCTCTGTCTAGCCTCTGTTCCAGGTCAGCCTCTACAAGGCATCAATATCATGGTTAATTCAGCTCTTGTTTTTCCAATTACCCCCAAGACTTATGCCCAAATGTACAGTTTTCCCAAGCAACATCAGAAAAAGAAAACAATAACATGTTTTCTAATTTCTGTCATTTTTCTTTTTTTTTTTTTAATTCTCAGAGAAGTTAACAGATTTTGTTAATTTACCTGCCACAGGGGAAATCAATGCATGCTGTATCTTCCTTCTTCTGTCTTTCTTTTGTCAAAGTACTGCTCCTCTGAGAGAGACCCCGGTGAGTCTATTTGTGACTGCATGAGGATGCACTTCTCCTGAACCTGAGCGTGTCATGAATGACAGTGAAAGGTTGCTAAACAGTCTTAAGACATGTCTTTACTAAGATAAAAGTCAAATTTAGGTCAGACTTTATTAGAAAAAAAAGGTGAAATCATTCCTCAGTATATATTCCTGTTTATCTCTAGGTTGCCTTTGAGAGTACTGCTGCCTGTAACCTCTTGAGAATAATGCTAGATCTACAGAAATCCTTAGGGCACTAGCAGAGCTGGAATAACAGTCAGGACATATGATTCTCTTCAAATACTGCCGCCGAAATCCATACTGAGAAAGTGCAAAGGGGTGTCTGATGAGGGTGAGGCATTTCTGCCTTCCCTCTCCTTATTGAACTATCTACTGGGTTGTTAGCATGCGGAAATGATTCCAGCAGCAAACCGAAAACCTACAGACAGCTTTAAAGCTATCCGAAACATGCAGAGGCTTTGTGATCCAAGAGGGATTGTTATGGGTGACGACTTCAATCTCCTGCATCGCCCAGGAGAAAGATCCCCCATTTCTTTAGCCGCAGCTCTACTTTCCCACAGTTACCAACATGAGCCCGTCCTGCCTAACACAGGGCTGGGGGGTGAGAACACACGAACAGGACGACACAGGAGACAGCTATGTGAGGTGCAAACCAGAAGGTGGAAGACTGCATTAAAAACATGTCCTGGGTGTTGTTGGGTCCTAGTTTTCCATGCCAGCTTCAGAGGCACAAAGGTAATGTGCACTTATCTGGGTGGCAACAAGGCATGCTTGGCAACCCTGGTGCTGTATTCACCATGGGTTTTGGCAATCAATATACGGTTGTTTTCCTAATAGTAATTATGGCTCTGAGAGGTATAAAATGCCTGTGTTCATTCCAGTGGAATATTATGTTTGAAGTCTAAAGTGAAACCTTTTAATTTCCACCATTATTAGTTATTACACTGTTAATAATTTTAGCAGAAATATCCAGCTATTTCAAGCTTGTGAGTGGAATTTTTAAACAGTGTCACCAAGCTTTCTTCTGATGTGACTTCATATCTAGAGTTTACTAAAAATAACAAAAAAAAAAAAATTGCCTTGTGATGGAATAACATTCTGGAGTGTGGTTTAGTAAATGGTCCTTTTAAAGTGTGTTTTTTCCTCTCAGGTTTGTATTAATTTTAAATTAATGTAACTATAATTGGAAAATGAGTCTTGCACTCTCCTGGGTATGTTTACAATGGCAGTAAATGGTTTGTGGTCACCTTCAGTTAACACTGACAACAAAGACTATATTCCATAATACCCATGAATTAAAGCCAACTTCCCTTTTTAATTTTTTTTTAAATGCAATTTCTGTTACTCCATGTTTCCCTACTTTGTCCATACTTCTAGAGGAATACTGCTTCAATATTCTGTTTGGAAGTTCCACAGGAACTCAGTTTTATGCTGAATGTCACGTTTTTTCCAGTAACATATTGCTGTTAATTCCTCTGATTTCTCAGACTTTTTAAGAAATGCATTTCACTGCCATTCACCCTCTGCAGGTTTGAACAGCGAGATTAGGTGCCATGTCCCTTGACAGTTCATGTTTCCCTGGATTCTCTTTCCCTTTTCTTGGGTCAATCATGCTGAAGGTAGCTGAAATCTAATTTTATCTAACATGTCAATGTCACTCCATTAACTTTCCTCTGTAGTATGCTGTTTCCATTATAGGAATTTAGAGGCTTGGGGAGGGGATGAATATCCAGCTTTAGCCAGGCAAATTTGGGGTTTCTTCCAAAGCTTCTCAGAGTCTTTCTTCATGCACTTCTTTACTCCTCGCATCAATATGCCATTTATTCATATCATGGTATGCTGCACTAGCATCTGTAATTCACTGATTTTCCAGTAAAGCTGCTGATGGGCTGTGCAATGGGAATGCCAGTTGGAGGAAACTATTTCCTTCAAAGTAGTATGCTCACAAAAATGGTGTGGGTTGGATGGTTTTTTCCTTAACAGTACCTGCTTGCAACCTGCCAACACATTGCGTGTATAAAAATATTTGCCATCTGACACATCTCCAGAAGTACCTCTTCTTGTGGAAATTTTCCTTGAGGAAAAGGTTCACTTTACACATATATGTATATGTATATCATTTCCATGATGATACACCTCAGGTAAGAACTGTAGGTTTTGTTTGTTTAGGAATGATGAGTGGACAATCGACTCTGCTGTTCTACTAAATGCACAAATGTTAGAACAGTGAGCCTGTCCAGCTTCATTTACAACTGCTGCTCTAGAGGAACATAAAAATGTGCTAAAAGGTAGGAGCTGGGTGGTGACTGGGCTATTAACTAACTTCCTTTCTGCACAGTTTGAAGAGCGTCTCTCCTGTGGGTCATACACTTAGGCAGAACTGCATTTATTTTTGCTTGCTGCCTCACTGAAGAAAAAATCATAGAATCATAGAACAACCTGGGTTGGAAGGGACCTTAAAAATTATCTTGTTCCAACCACACTGCCATGGGCAGGGACACCTTTCACTAGACCAGGTTGCTCAGAGCTCCATGTGTCCACTTGATTTGGTCACAAATTTGACATAGTTTTAACTCAGAAATGGGACTTCATCTGTTCGTTCTACTACGAAGTGAGGTTTTTTTCATGTCTATTACTTACCCATATATCTAAATCCTAAACTCACAGTGTGAAAATCAGGTCACAATTAGACACCTCAACTTTCACAGCTCTCCCTCTTTTTGTCTTCTGTAAGTTCCTGTATTGATGATGGTGCACTTGTTGCTAATATCCATGTGTCTGGCACCACAGTACTTTGTACAACCAATCCTAAGTGGATATCTCACTAGCCTGTGCTGCGATAGAACATTGGTCTGTGCAGAATTCTCCTGAATTCTAGCATTTCAGGAGAGCCAGCAATGCTGTTTGTCACCCTCTCTGTCCCCATTGTGTGCGCTGTTAAACAATGATGCGATCTATTGCAGTTTTTGCATCTTTTTCAAGTTCTCAAAGGCAGGGTCTCTAACAGAGGTCCATTTCATTCAGGGTTTTAGTCTAACCGGTCAGCACTGTGTCACAGGCACCTCTGAACAGCACAATAACCAACCCCACTGGCCCACAAAACAAAAGGGCCTCTGTGGCAACAAGCTGCCACAGAAGAGACACTACCATGGAGACTATTCGTGATCCTGTAAGAAAGATCCATTGTATTTCACATCCCTTTGTTCTGAAAGCAGTAGGAAATATCTCACATCCATTCATCACAAGCCAATGAGTTATCCCAAGTTTAGAGTTTGGGAACCGAAAAAGTGTTAAAACTCACCAAAAATAGTCTGCCTGGGATAAGAAAAGTAGAAAGGAAGTGAAACATGTATCAGCTGAGCTGGAAGAGTACCCAGAAGTACTCAAGCTTCAACTTGAGAATTAAAGTATGAAGAAAAGGGTGTTACCTGCACTATCCAAGTAATCATTAGTTTTGGAATAAAGTACGTGGGTGCACGTATACATAAGTAGAAGAAGGACTGAAGAGGAAAAAGGAAGAGATTAAAGCTGACTTCTTGTGGGCAATGCTTTAACTTTTAATTTTGTTACAGGCATTTGCATTCTTTTTTGCACCCATGAACCTTGTTTCAGTTTTCCTGAGTTGCACCTGCCTGTTTTCCCTTAAGTCATACGTGAAAGAACATTTTGTGGAAAGGTGCATTACAAGAAATACGATTCGGAGATTGCACACAAGGCATGCTGTTGCTGTGATCAAACATTTTTTGCATGTGTGCAAGACCCACATGTTCATTCAGCACCGTAGGGCCAAATGACATTCCAGGAGCAGCTGCCCAGCCACTGCATCCATGCTCAGTGTATGTTCCCCACAGGGGAAATTGAAGCTCCTATCTCAGATTTCTACCTGAAAAAAAAAAAAAAAATCTAGGAGAATCTTACTTGGAAACATTTTGTGGATTATTTACCCCAAGATAAGGATACAACAGTTCTGTGAATTCACTCAAACCCAGGCTACAAATGTGATGGTAAAAACTTGGGGTTTTTTCTTTAAATTTTTTGTAGATATGCAGGAAAAGCTTTGATAGAAACTGATGTTAATGCAGATTTGGTTTTGTTTTTTTCTCTGACTTTCAGGTTTTCTTAATTTTAGGCATCAGTCTTCCAAAGTTCAGTTCCAAGTAAACATCTCTCAGTTAGTATATGATCTCAAACTTATTTTTGGAACATGTAAAAATACCAAAAGGGTTCACTAATCTTCTAATGAGATAAAATTACTTCTGAAGGATAAAATTAGCATGCTGGAAATTTTCCAACAATTATGTTTTTACAGCCCTAACATCTATTATACACAGTGTATTTTTAAAGAATCAGTACTCTGAAACATACATTAATTATGTCTTTTTGTGAACTATATTTTGAAGAAAATTTTAATGTGATAATTATTTTTAAAAAACCTGTCATTATTTATGGAGAATTATCCATATTGTATAACCTTGTAATTACAAGAAATAAAATATTAATGAAACAGGCATCCTGATTTTGGCTCGGATAGAGATAATTTTCTTCCTAGTAGCTGGTTTGGTGCTGTGTTTTGGATTTGGTATGAGAACAATGTTGGTAACACACTGATGTTTCAGTTGTGGCTCAGTAGTGCTTGCCCTGAGTCCAGGTCTTTTCAGTGTCTCCTGTTCTGCCAGTGAGGAGGGGCACAAGAAACCAGGAGGCAGCATGGCCAGGACAGCTGACCTGAACTGGCCAGAGGGATATTCCATACCACAGAATGTCAAGCCCAGTTTATCAACTGGGGGGAGTTGGCCTGGAGGCACAGATCACTGCTCGGGGCTGGGCTGGGCTTCAGTCAGTGGGTGGTGAGCAATCGTATTGTGCATCACTTGTCTTTCTGGAGGTTTATTCCCTTTTTTTTCTTATTACCTCCGTTTTTCTTACTATAAATATTATTATGGTTATTGTTCCTATAGTGTCCTACTTTATTTCAATTATTAAACTGTTCTTATTTCAACCCATGGGTTTTAACTACTTCTGATTCTCTTCCCTGTCCCACTGTGGTGGGGAGAGTGAGTCAGAATCTGTGAGGGGGTTAGTTGCTACCTGGGGTTAAACCATGACACAGAAGAAAAAATGGTTTAAAATAATTTAAATTTGAAAATTAGATTCCCAGATCAGGAGGGAGGGGATTGATGGGTCGAAAGCACAATGATCACATCACCTAGAGTTCAATAAACAGAAATGAACCTGTGCAATCTGTATTTTTTGAAAAACAGGAAAGAACGTATAGGACAAGAGAATCAGTTTTTCTAGGGATGATAGCTTGCCAGTAACAACCTGCTTTGTGCTGCACTATTCAGCGTATTCATAAATGGTCTGAAAAAAAGATGAGTAGTCAGGTCACAAAGCCTGATGAGGCTATCAAATAATTTAGGTTAATAAAGATGAGACGACCTTGATTATCTGCAGAAAACTTTATGGGAGTGACCAAGCAATAAAATGGCAGTGGAGTTCAGTGTAGATAAATGCAAAGTGCTGCACAAGAGAAAAAGGGTCCTTACATCAGGTGTGAAATGGCAGGATCTGATCTGGCCATTACATGTCAGGAAAGAGAGTCCTGGAGTTATGCAAATGGCCTTATGGGTATGTCAGCCTGGCAATCGCCAGATGAAAAAAAAAAAAAAAATACTAGTAAGTGTTAAGAAATCAGTTCAGAACAAAACAAATAATATCTTTTGGCTGCCACAAAAACCCGTATTTTTCTCGCATCTCCTGTATAGGTAAAGAATCATAGAAATATTGGTTGAGAGGGACCTCTGCAGGTCACCCGGCCCAACCTTTCCCTTGAAGCAGGACTACTGCCAACGCTAGATCAGATCAGCTGTGGCTTTGTTTATCTGAGTGTTGGAAACCACCAAGGATGGTGATTCCACAACCTGCCTGGGTGATTTGTTCCAGTGTTGCATGTTCCTTTTGGTGAAGAAAATTTTCCCCATGACCAGTTTGAACCTCCCTAGATGCAGTTGTAGCTCAACACAGCTGCCCAATGCAAGCAGCTGCCGCTCCTTGTTTTCTATTGCCACTGCCAGGAAATGCTCGGCTGCATCTTCCTTCAGAGGCTTTTCTGGTCCCTGAACTTCAGCAATAGGAGGGGAAACAGGAACGTTTTAGATGTAAAGCACAGCTAACTTAAATAGAATTCTTCAGGGTGGGAGAGGAGTTACATGTCATGTGATAGAGAACTAGTGAGCATCAAATGAAGCTAGCAGTAGCCAGGTTGAAAAGACACTAAAAGAGGCAAGATTTTGCACAATATATGTTTGACCACGGGAACTTATTACCAGAGCAAGTTGTAGATGCTACAGATCTATGTAGTTTAAAGGGAAGACGGGCAAGGGTCTGACAGAGAAATCCAGTGAAGGTTGCTAAGGTCATAGAAACTACATCTGCCTCAGAAAATCTGAGTCTGAAATATTGGTGGCAGTGAAAGTGCTGGAGGGCACTATTGCCTTTAGTAATGCAACACGATATTGGTTGAGCAAAGCCGTTGGTCTCACCCAGTGTGGAAGTTCTTATGTTCAATAAATTGCTTGTAAAACTTAACTACTTTACCTGAATTTCTGTCTTGCCTTGTTAATTACATTGGGAATTCTTCAGCTCATTTTCTCAGGCATGTGAATTATTATTATATTATTATTTTTTTGCTTTGTTTTCTAGTTGTGCACACAAACAACAACAAAACCAGAACTGCAAATGAAATTTACATTTTGACGAAATAAGCCTCAGTCTTCAAAATGAAACTGCAGGCTGTAGTTTGCTGGCCAAAACCTTATTTCCAACCTGTTTACATAATTGGTTCCACTAAATTTTGGAAGTTAAGACTTTTAAAGGAAGGATATGCCTATGACTGAAACAACGAAGCAGCACTCTGGAGATCCCACTCTGATCTCCAGCAATGCCACAAATTTCCTGCTGGTTTTGGCAAATCAGTGGACCTTCATTTAGCATGAAATGAGTTTTCAGCTGATGAGCTCAATGGAAGTGCTCGGGTTAAGCACTTGCAGAGCTGCTTAGTGAGAGTCCTTTTCACCTTGTGCATCTGTGTGGCTGAGAAAATCTTTGGGGAGGACCCTGTCGTAGTGCCAGGGAGTGATCCAAGGAGGAGAGACCACCACGCAAAGCTTTCTGCCTCGGGAAGGGAGACCACAGGGACACGAGGGAAAGGAGGAAGGCAAAGAGGAATAAAGAGTGATGAGGAAAGGACGGAGGTGCTTCTCACCTGGCCCCTGAGGCTCAGAAGAGCGGGAATGGTCCAGAGGAGGGGGGCAGGGAGGGTCCATGAGGAGCGAGGCACTCCAGAGGAGTGGGGCTGGGAGACAGAGGCGAGGGCAGGGAGGAGCGGGCAGGCCACGGTCCGTGGGAACGCCACTCCCCGCTCCTCGCCTTCCCCAGGAGCACTCCGGCGGGGCAAGGAGAGCGGCCCTCCCCGCTGCCGCCTCCGCCGCCGCCCGGTCCCGCCACCCGCACAGGTGGAGCGGTGCGAACGGTGCGAGCCCCGCTGCCCTTCCCTTGGGACGGGGTCCCTCCGCCTCCCGGCTTGTCCCCGCCTGGCTACCCCGGCCCGGCAGCCTCTCCCGCCCCATCCCTGCGCGGGTCACCCCGGCCCTGCGCCCGGCGCCCAGAGGGAGCCGCTGCCGGGGCGATGCGCCTCCCCGCCCCGCAGGCAGAGCCCCTTCTTCCCTTCCCATCCGAGGAGACACCGGGATCTGCCTCCGCTCCCCTCGGCCCTCCCCCTCGCGCCCTCCCGGCTTCCTCCCTCTCGCCTTCTTTTTTTTTTTCCTTTCTTTTTTTTTTTTTCCTTTTTCCATCCCCTCCCCCGCCTGGGAAGACCTGGCCGCTCCCCCCGCCCCGTCCTCAGTAGCCGCGGGCGCTGGGCGGCGGACGAGCTGCGTGGAGCGGGGAGCCGGGAGCCTGAGCCCCGGGGCTGCGGCCGCCCTCCCTCCGTCCGTCCTGCGGGCTGCCAGGTATGACCAAGACCCTTCCCGGCGCCGGCCTCTGGGCAAGAGGCAGCCCCCAGAGACACGGGTGGGCAGGAGCGGAGCTGGGAATGGGGGCTGAGGGGACTGCCCGCTGCCGAGGACCGGGCAGTCCGAGGTAACCAGCGTCTCTAAGGTGATAGCTTTTTTTGCGATGACATTCTTCCTACGCGGGTCGTTTTAAAAAATGATGGGGCTGAGCGATGTCAGTACCTTGAGTCTGGCAGCTGAGATGTTTTATATAAAGTTCCTGCCTCTTTAGCCTGGTGGATATATTTTTGATAGGACTAAAATGCCACGCGTTTCTCTGGTCCTTGTTTTTCAATATTTGAAACCGGTTTCACAAGACGGCTTAACGGGACTGAGGCAAGGGGCGTATTTACTGGATTTTCGGGGGTTTGTCTCTGTGCTGTGCCTTCTGCGGGGAGCAGACAAGGAGCCTCTTCACCCTTCAAAACAAACTCCTTTAATTCTGATTCATCCCCTCAGTATTAGCGCTACCATCTCCGCGCTCCTCTGGAACTGACACTAATTTTATCCAGATTTGTCACTACTGGAAGCAGATTTATCTTGGAATAGCAAAAATAAAAGAGCCGTGCCAAGGTATTTAACTTGCAGGCTTTGTAGAGGGGGGAAACTCCTTTGGAAAGCAGAAAAGCAGAGCCTCCTGCGGAAAACAGGACCAGGGGATGCCTAAAGAGAGATAAAGGCTTGCTCCCCAGAACCTCGTCCTCTTCCAGGATAGCCCTGGGCTTTAAAACGCGAACACAGAGGAGCGGCCGGCAACAGCGGAGAGGGCAGAGGGAAGGCGGCCATCCCGGCAAAGCCCTCCCGTCCCCGGCGTTATTCCGAGCGGTTCCCGGTCTGTGCCCGCCCGCGGCCGTCCCGGGGCCGCTGTCCGGCTGGCAGGGCTCGACCCCTGGAGCCGCTCAGCAGCAGAGCAATGGCCTGGGCGCGACCTCCTTCCCCTCCGCCTCCTCCCGGCGCGGAGGAGCGGGGAGAGGATCCCGGAGGCGGGGAGGGTCGGGAGGAGCGGCGGGGCGCGGGGCTGG
>VWPU01013761.1:0-85155 GCA_013398955.1 Callaeas wilsoni
GGGGCGGCGGCCCTGCCGGAGCTGCCGCTTGCGCCTCTCCGCGCTGCCCCAGCCGCCTCCCCCGCGCTGCTCCGCGGCCTGCGCTACGGTGCGGGCGGGGCCGGGGCGGCCGAGGGGGCTGCGGGCGGGGGTCGCTTCGGGCAGGCAACGCTTCCCTTCGCCGCTCCCCTGTCTCCCGCCCGGCGCTGAGGATGGGGGGTGCGGGCAGAGCGGGGAAGGGGGGTTACTTGGGGTGAGGGTTTATTTTTAGGAGCGAACGCCCCTCCCCGGGCGGGACGAGGCTGTTAGAGGCGCTGGTGGCGAGAGGGAAGCGGCGGCGCTGCTCCTCCGTGTTGCTGTAGCTGCTGAGCGGCTAATCCTAATCCTGATCCTCGGTGGTCTCTGACAGCTCTGCGGGCTCCCTGTGTGTGCGTGTGCTGCTCTGCGCTGCGCAGCCTATACGGGTTTATTTTATTTAAGTTTTTTTTTTTTTTAATATTTTTTTTCCTCTTTTAGCGTTGGTTTCTCTTGCAGATGTTGCTGCAGGTGGGGGCAAAGGGAGCAGTGTGATTGCCTGGGATCTTGGGGCATTTCTCTCTTCACCTTTCCGCTCCCACTCCAGCGCTGCTGTTGCTAAAGACTTTTGTAACTATCGACTCAAGTACAATTTCGATGGAAAATGAAGGTAAAGGTCTCATCAGAGTCACTGACTTCATTGGAGCTAAGAGGATTTTTGCATGCAATTTGATGGCTACTCCTACTGGTGCGTGTGTATGCTTTACCGTTCCAGGGGTTCGCAGGGTTGCTCTCGTGTGTTAATCTTGTGGTAGGGATTTTGATCTGCATTTCGAGGTTTAAGATTTGTAGCATCATCGTTTTTCTTTATTTGTGCTGCTGCTTGTTAAACTAATTGTCAGACAGATTTTATTCTCTCTTGACAGATATTCAAAACGTCTGTTGTACGTTTTAGTGCTCTATGTGTTCAGAATAGAAATATTTTATTTAGACAGAAGCTTCTCAGCATTAATTGCTTGGTATTTGCTAGATTATATGATTCTCTTAAATTTATATTTCAGGGTGAAATTGAGAAGCATTAGTTGCATTTTACTTTGAAATATTTTGTGTATTCATATGTTCTTGAAAATGACTCACATTTGCTCTCTTGGACAGTATTTAATTAAAAAGTGACACTGAAGTTTTGAGTACTGAAAGAAGTTGCTCTGTTATGCATTCTTCTTCTTGTCTAGTTTGGAAATTACTTAACCTGGGGAATTATTTCAGTTTTTTTGTGTTGGCCTTCAGTTTATGCTCTGGGAGCCTTGAAAGCCCCTTTGCATTATGACAGTGACAGTGAACTTCATTTTTTTTTCTTTTTGTTTGCTTCTATTCGACTCTGTATGTTGAAAATCTCTGAAATTTATTATTTTTATTGCTACATATATAAGAAAAGAACCATTGATACCCCCCTCCCCCTATGTCATCACTATTCTTTGAAAATGGGTGGGGGTTTAGGTGGCTACTGGATTTCCTTTGCATGTTAGGTGCTCCTTTTCCTCCCACTCGTCTGAAAAGAGGGGTGCTTTTAAAATGGTTTGTCTTGGATGAAGAACAGAATTGAGATTGTGGGGTAGGCTTCACGTATTTTTTATGATTGGATATTGTTCTGTTCTGCAATACGGTTCTTGTGCATGACTGGAAAGTTGTGGCAATTGTGAAGTCCAGCCCGTGTTGAAAACTATGTAGGTTGCTATCATCTGGCATTTCAGAACTTTCTTCTAACTTTAAAATTATGTTAGAATATTTTAAATTCTATTGATCTTGTCTTCCAGCTGGATATTTGTAAAAAAAGAGCGTGGACCTTGTTAGGTAGCAGGAATTTTGAAGTGCAGAGAGCACCTCTAAAAGATTGGTCTTTGTTTTGAGAGGCTGGATAGCTGACAGCAGTGGGGTCAGTGCCTTTGCATTTCAGTCGCTGTTACAAGTAAAAGGGTTTTGAATGGGCAACGCCCGGGAGTGGGGGAAGGTAGTCGGGGATAATACCATTGAGTAGAATTACACTTAGGGAAAAAAAGTATCTGTGTGCCAGAATCCAAATGGCAGAAAGACTTTTAATACCTTATAGTTCTGTTACCAAATAAATAGTATATCGTAGATGTATAGTCGAGTTGTGTGTGGTGGTGTGGCTCATTCCATTCTTCCAAATGCACAAAGATAGCACTTCTTAAGGAATAAATAAACTATGCATAAAAATTAGTAGTATTTGTATGATAGAAATACTATTAAAAAAGCTTTAGCTAGGGGAAAATACTTTAAAATATGATCAGATGCGTATTTCAAAGGCAGAAATAAAGGCTGTGGTTTATTGATGGTTTTCAAAATGGGGTAAGCTTATGGGAATAGGAAAAAACGATGTATGATAAAAAGACTGAAGTGGTTCTCTGAACACATGAATTACTTCTTCTCCTCTATTTTTTCTCCCACACCCCTACGTCTCATAATTAATTGAGTCTCCAGATGGGCATGGATATTTACAACTGTATACTGTCTGTTTTAGTGTTCTTGGTATTTCTGAGCCCTTCTGTTTCTATCTAGTTTGACATTTTGAGGCAGCTAGACACCATCACCTTTCGTATTGGAACTTTTCAGCACTCTTGAGGTTCCTTAATGTAGTTTCTCCTGGCGACAGCTGAATAATCTTTGTAATCTTGTAGAACAGAGATTGCATTTAGAATATTTGTAAGATTTTTTTTTTTCTCAAGTATGTGTTTGAAACGTGTCTTAGGTTTAGATATTGAGCAAGAGATGGTTGATTGTTGGTTTTTTTTTTCGCCTCCTGTATTTGAATGACTATTCAAGATTGGGAAGTGATGAGATAGTTTAGAAAACGGATGTTTTCCTGTGTTAATTCAGTACTCATAAGCAGTATTGTGTGTTTATGTCCAGACTAGTTAATGTTTTGTCCCGAGACTTTGTGGTTCCTGTTTCTTCTGTTGGGTTGCTTGAACTTCCGCAAAAATTCATATTTCTCATGGTAATGGGGAAGAGAGAATTTCCCATCATAGAAAGACTTCTGCTTGATCATAAAACTATGATTTAGAGGAATGATATTTGTATTTCCATTTGGAAAGACTGAATTTTGTGACTTCTTTCTGTAAGAGGAGCTTTTTCTTAAACTGTGGGCAGTTAAAGAAATCTTGCATAGACAAAACATAATTTTGTAATTTTTGGATCTCTCCATTGGTACCTCTGGGCCATTTGAAGTAATTTTCTGTAGTGTAGTCTTACATTTTCTTCTTCCTCTTATCAGCATCTTCTAGATTGTGATTTAAGCTGTTTGTTTGAATGAGGATTGTCTTGTAGAAGTCTGCCTTTTAGTGGAAAAATAAAGAACACAGTTTAGGTTTCATAGACTTCGAGCTTCTTTGAGTTCAAACCATGACCACAAATACAAATTGTTAAATAGAAGTACTGTTTTGTTATCAAGGCCTTAGGTAGTATTGTTTTCATATGATTAAGAGCCGAATGGAAGAGGTCAAAGTAACATTTTCCTGCAAAAAAGATTTTCCCAAAGTCATATGGAAGGTTGGTACAAAAACTCAGACCAGACTTGCTGCATGTAATAAAACATTGTGTGGTGATTCAGAAATCCTCCTTAATCCTCATTATTTTGAGTCCTAGTTCATCTTAGCTGATCTTCAAGATGATGGTTAACTTCAGTATATGGTCCGTAGTAATTTCGGGATAATTTTGATGATTGGATGAATAGGGACATTTAAGTGAAGACCGTTTTATTTCTTAGGAAAAGATACTTTACTTCATAAAATCCTGGCAAATTAATAATTTCTCTTTGTCTTGTGCTTGAAGTGCAGTTGAATTTCCTAGTGAGTTTCATGGGTGGTGGTTTTTGGTTTGGTGCGTTTTTTAAATGGTGAAAATGAGCTTAGTTGCTAAACTGTCAGGTTGAAGATCAGTGAATAGATTTTGGGTTTTGGGGGCAGTGAGTTTTAGCACCCTGGACTGGCTCATCATGGATTAGGCAGCCATAAGTACTAACAAAGGGGTGGAGCATGTGTACATGCAACAGACAGCAGAGGGGGGAGGGATGCCTGCGGCAGCAGTGGCTTGAAAACAAATTAAATGGTTCCAGAGTGGCATCATCAGCTGTTCATTAAGTAATATCCAGAATAATCAAATTGAAATTTGCAATGGAAAATGTTGGAGATTCTGAAATGGACTTGGTGTTATCACAGGAGTTCAAGTTCCTTTTGGAATGTAGATGATTTCTTAACAAATTAATAGGTGAAACAAGAAACTTGATATTCATTGATTACAGTTTTTTACTATCTACAGCTTGCAGAAAGCTAGAAACCAGTACTTTACACTTAAGTTGGCAGATGTCACATCTTTTTAACTTGGAGGTTAAGGTGAGAGAAGAGAATTTTTCTTTCTTTTTTTTTTAAACAAAGTGTGAGTCTTAACTAAAGACCAATTCTATTCCTATATTTAAACAGTACTTAGGTAACTTAAATAACTGCTAAGTTAATATAGCTCAGTCTTGCATTAGAAGCATGTATTTCCTTTTTAAATGAACAGCTAGAGTCATCTTTTAATCTGTTTGGTTGATGGAGCATTAGATAGTTTTAGCCTTTTCTTTCCCCTTTTTTCCCCATGGAGATAACTTGGAAATGTTAATGTATAATAACCTAGAAGTGATTTAACATGGTGTCAGTTCAAGTTCAGATGTTGCAGAATGTATGTTTAGTTATCTTGCTCACTTTGTAGCTTCTTCACTTGGAGAGTCTATAGCGTAATCTCATGGTGAGTCAGGAGAAACTTTGCTGTAAGGAAAATGCAGACAGTTCTTAGGGCAGATAATTTAACAAAAGAGAAACAAACATTTTTTGCTTGTATTTTTTGGTGAAGAGTGACAAATGTGCAGTGATTTTGAGCATCTTGGGGTGCTTTTCTGTAGGATTGAATAAAAGGGTCTCCTTCTTGCTGTAAAAAGATCCTGCATCTGAGCTGTGTTCCTGTGCTAGTGTTGTTTTGACTCTCGTGGTTGTTGAGTTTGTCTGGCTTGCGGGCTTGGCAGAAGGTTAGCCCAGCCATTCCTTCCTCTTGCCCTTGTTGGGCAGCTTTCTGTTGAGTTGGAAAATTGAATGGGTTCTTGAAGTGTTCAGGTAATGTTGAAAAAGGCGAGGGACAGAGGAGTGAGACCTGTTAGCTTGACTCAGTTCCTTATGCAATCATGGCTTCCATTCAGTATCAATTCACCCATAGACCATGGTGGAATTTCGCAAGAGTGGCATAAGTTAATAAACAGATTTTTAATTGTGAGACCTGCTTTTGATTTGGTGAAAGAATTTAGATGATACCTAATTGACCCTGGGTGATAAAATTGACATTTGCAGTGTGATTTATAGAAGCTAGAAGGAATGATAAAGTTACAATGCAGAGAAGAGAGGGGAAAATAAAATACAGTAATCAAGGTATAAATTTGAGACAAGCATCTGTTTGTAGTTATTTGTTTTGTAAACATTCGGCTCCAAACAATTAGAAAGGATAAAATGGATAATGGGTTAGCAGATGCCATCTACAGAATCTATTACAAAGGCTTTTAAAATATTTTTAAATAATAAATTTTCTGCAGCACTTTTTTCTGCATACATAATTCACAAAAACCAGAAGCTTTGTGAATACAGTGGTGCTACTTTCTTGATACTAATCGTAAGAAAGTTTATTACCAGAAGTAGAGTAATTATGCAGTGAGTTATGTTTGCATTTAAATTGACACTGACACTAGCTTGGTCCTGAGAATGGTTGTAAACAGTAAGTTCAGTATTTTTTTACTTGTAAATTTATTTTGTTGCATTATGAAGTGACTGCATAGCTGTCAAAGATATAAACTATAGGGTCTTGAAGCTTCATTATTTTAAACAAATACTGAGAAAATATTTTTATTGGTGTTTTTGCTTAATACCATTATATGGCAACTAAATTCTGCATGTAATGGATACATTAGTAGCATATCACAGGGTGATAAAGTTCTTCATTTTAGTGTTTGCCATTCAAGTGCCATCCTTGATTCAGAGAAGCTCAGCACTTCAGCGATACAAGCAGACGGTTGGAGAGCAGCCGTATGATCTTATTTCTGAGCTTAAATGTTCTCATCTAGAAAGTTAGTGTCTCTCTGGCAGGATAAATGACCGATACTTAGACCCAAAGTTTTTTGGCCTTTAACTTCTAAAGGGTTTCCTGTGAATCAGGATTTAAGCTGGAGCAGGAGCTATTTAGAGTCAAATGAGGTATGGCCAGCAATGCTCTCTTCCTTGGGTGTTGAGTTTCTGAACTGATCCAGTTCTATTATACATAAGCTTTGCTTTCATCGAGGCACTAGCATTGATTTGATCATTTTAATGTGTGCTCAGGATTGTTTATCTTTTTGTTCTTCTGATTAATAACAAATGCAAGAAATGTTCAAGCAGACTTTTCCAGTGTTAAAGGAGTTTTTTTGAACAGGAAGATCAAAAATTGAATATTTGTGCCAGCCAACTATAGATGGGTCTAATATGTTTGTCAATGCCTTCTTGGTAAAGCTGATGCCACCTCCAGGCTTTCAGCAATGAGGCTTTAAACTCTTCATAGTACAGCTTTCATAGTATGCATAAATGCTCTAAATGGTAAATAATTTGTAGAAGTGAAATAGAGAATGCATTTAGCATTCTTAAGTTTCCACTGTATTCTACATTAAATAAGCTGAAGGAAGATAAATTGGTGTTGGAGGTTTACTTGGATTTTTTTTGCCATTAGTCTGGCAGTCCACAGCACTGCAGGCAGGTTAAGGTATGATTATTTTTGTGAAATGTTTTCTCTAGCTAGAGAGCGGGCAGTTGTCACTCACAAGGTTTGCAAGATAACCACATGGTGTATACTGTGATTACAGCAAACTGACCATCTTTACTCTGCTGGTAGCCTCAGCTGAACTAGATGTCCTACTTTCTGGCTTTTAAATTAAAGAAGACATGGGGAAACATCCTGAAAGAGTAAATTGTATTCCAGGTTGTGGAGACATGTTTCTCAGAGAGTGTTCTTGGAAAGTATTTTTAGAACTTGAAAATAGTTCTTGAGCTTTATAGACTATTGTAGAGTTAATAAATTGCATGTTAAATGGAGCATCTTAGTCTTTATTACACTGCCTGAAGTAGATGGGGTTGGGGATAGGTTGCTTAAATATTTTACAACTTTTAAGGTAGAACAAACCTTGAGATTTAAAATGGTCAGTGCCAGTATTCGATTTCTGTTTCTTAGTTGATCAGAAATGCCAAAATGTTGTGTATCAAGGAGTATGGTTCTGCATTATGGTTGTTCGGTGGCCATAGTGAAAGTCCTAAGCACTGCTGAAGTGGTACTGGAATATGAGGCAGGGGTTTTTTCAGGCTTACAGGGCACCTTAGCAGGTTGTTGTCACAATTTGGGTGTTTCTGTTTCTTTGGTTAGTGGGTGGTGTCTTGCCCTTTTCCTATAGGGTATTATGGAATGACACACAATAGCAAGGGGCTGAAACTATGTGACCTCCCAGGATAAAATTACTCTGAAGGAGAACTCATTAATGGAAATTAGTGTTTCTCTTTCCTTCTGGCTTTTTCTGTGTGAACTTCCATTGATGTGGGGGCTCCTGGTAAATGTTTTAACTAAAATACTGTTGACTAGGAACAAATTTTTTTTGACTGTTAGAATACAGGATTGCTGCAGCTGTTTCCCCAGAAGTGAAAAATAATCACACTTTTCCAGAGGAGTAAATTCAAAAAAAGACAGTAGACAGTAACTTCAAAGCCTTCAAAAAGTATTTATTCTTCTGAGCAAACACTGCCTGGTAGACAACAAGAGGCTTATTAGTTTGCAGACTTCAATCTTTCATGGGGTGGGAAGGGACAGCTCTTTGCAGTGTCAAGTAAAATACTCTCTGCAAATTGGTCATGGATGTTTGTGCTGAATAAGTGTTGGCTCTTCTTGTTCTAAAATACCCAGTGTTATTTCCCACAGAGATCTGTGTCAGAGTTTAATGCTCTCTGACCAGGTTCTTTTAGATAATCCACATAAGGAGGGTGCAACATTGAATATTAGGGCAACAAAGCTGGTGTAGGTCTGAAGCATAAGTCCTGTGAGGAGCAGGTGAGGGAGCTGAGGTTGTTTAGCCTGGAGGAGAGGAGGCTCAGGGGAGACCTTTTTGCCCTCTAGAACTACCTGAAAGGAGGGTGTAGCCAGGTGTGGGTTTGTCTCTTCTCCCAGGCAACTCAGGATGGGACAAGAGGACATAGCCTCAAGTGGTGCCCAGGGGAGGTTTAGGTTGGACATTAGGAGGAATTTCTTCACAGAAAAGATGATCACATATTGGAATGGGCTGCCCGGGGAGGCGGTGGAGTCACCTTCCCTGGAGATGCTTGAGGAAAGACTGGCACTCAGTTCTGTAGTCTAGTCAGCCTGATGGTGTTTGGTCATAGGTAGGGCCTTGATGTCAAAGGTCTTTTCCAACCTAATTAATTCTGTGATATCAAATGCGTGTGTTTGAAGATACTTGATGTTATGTGGGTTTTTTGATTCAGCAGAATGATGCATTCATATTATGTTTTCAGTATATTTTGTAAATATAGTTCGTAATTAGCAAAATGTAGAAATTTCAGTGCACAGTTCAATCACAATACCGATGTGATTCCCATTTCCTGTTTCTATAGTATCTGCATCATTGTGATGCTGGGCATCCCTCAGTGCCAGAAAGGATCATGTGAGTTGAGACCCCGTATGGTGCTCCTGAAATTTTGTCAGTAGTTCAGTGCATGTGGTCACTGGTGAGCCTGACAGGCATGAGGGGGATGCAAACTCAGACATTAGCATTCTTTTGATGAAATCGGGGAGAAACATTCACATCACCAGTTGTTCCACTCAGCTGACTGAGGTGTTTATCCGAAGCAAAGGCCACCCTCCAGTTCCACTGTGTAGAGGTCAAGTCAGCCTCTTTGCAACAGCCATGGTTTGTCACACCCAGTGTTATTTCCTGAGCTTCATGGGTGCTTCACCCTTGCTCATCTCCTCCAAGCCTTCTGTTACACGGCTTTGTTGGTCAGTCACCGTACTTGAGTATTTATCATATTTAAGTTCACAGGGTTTTCATACTCATTTGAGAAGTTGCTGGTTGAGAATCAATCACAGTTGGTCTTCGTGATTTAATCACATTTTAGATACACGCAACTGTATGTGTGGTCTGTGAAGATGAAGCCTTCCTCAATATAACTTCCAATTTTATGCTCATAATTAAAATATAGATAAATTAGTTCAAAAGCCAAGAATAAGACATGAAAAATCAGAGTTTACTGAAGGTAAACTTGTAGTTTGACTGTATTATAGTTTGTGAATTTGATTGCACTGGGTTTTTTTTTATTTTATTAAATCTCTATTTGCCACACTCAGCTGCTTCTGCCTGCTTCTTCTGCTAGCATAACTGGTTAATTTCTCTGGAGATTTAGTTCTGTTAAAATCTGGCAGGATCTCACAGATAAAATCGAGTCATAGTCACAACCATGTTGAGTATTGCTGGTTTCAGAATGGTCTGAGGGCTCTTTGTGTGCTCCTCTCTGCCTTACCTTCACTTTTGGAATCCTGCTGTGCTTTGGGGGTTTGCTTCTGGCTGTACAGTTGGTCTAGGATTTACTAGAACTGTGAAGTGTGCCTAATGCCTTTTTTTGTGTGCGTGCTTGGCTTTTTGTGTCTTGTCATCACTTGGCCATGGTTCTGTGGCTAGGATTTGTATTGAGGTTCCAGAAGCACCTTGCCTTCTAGACAAAAGGGGGAGGGAAAGAAGACATAAACATCTAGTGAGATAGCTATTTTTGAGGTCATTGTTGCCAAGTGACTCTGTGGAATCACAGCTGTGATGCTGAGCAATGATTTATTGAAATAGAGAGCTCAATGATGCTTAAGATAGATAAGATAGTTATGCTTTAAAGAAGACAGTTAAAAATTTGCATTCCAAAACTTACAGCCATAATGTCCTAATGAGTAGGAGAGGATTTTGCACTTATTCTTCATATCTGATGGAACTGACAGAAAAAAGGATTACTTCCATTCTAGGTAGAGCCTTTTCCTTAAAGATTCCTTTCACAGCCAAGAGTCTTTGCCTAGTGGGAACTGTGTCCAAAGTCTGTGTGCATCCACAGGGAGAGTCAGACCTCTGTGCCCATTGACATCTAGTTGATCTCTAGTTCTGTGTGCTTTCAGGATTCCAGACAGTGCAGAAGAGGTAAGCACTTGGCATTTAAGTATCTTACTGTATGCACGGGTATCTGCAGAAGTTGATCTGCGTTGCCCCTGTGCACCTGTTATACTGGCTTTGAATTGTACAGACTTGGAGAAGAATATGCTTTTTAGGATCTGAGCTCTTTAAACCTTTCAGTGTATATCACACAAAGTTTGGTCATACAGAAAATTCAGGAAATAGGAAGCTTGTAATTTTCAGTCAGTGTTCAGTGAAATATCTTTTATTATGTTGTTGAACACTGCTGATTTTTTCATTGTGGGGAAGGTAGATAAAAAATGAAACCTAATTCTTACAGTGGATGAGGAAGTCTTGATTCTTTTGAGATCCCACTAAGAAAGGCACGAACACTTGAAAGGCAGATCACTACTAGTAACTCAGAAAAGGTAACAGCAAGGTATAAAATCCTATGTCCTTTCTGATGCTGGGAGCCCTGAGATGATAGAGCTTTGGATGGATCTCTGGTCAGGGCATGGCACACTGTAGATCTTGTTTGCTCGTTGTTCATTGGTACTGTTGCGGGGTTTTACTCACAGTGTACAGAGTCATCCATCACTGATAGTAGTCAGGCCAGGAATCAGGGCTTTGAAGTGTGCCATGGACAACATGCTCTAATATCCTTACCTCATTATTAAAACTGCAGTTCCTGAGCATGGTGCATATAATATTTCAAATGGGAAAGACAGCATACTGTACACATACTTAAAATGAAATGTGCATTGATTAGTTACGCATTGATTACGTGGACATTCATTAATTGTGCTATTGATTAGACTCAGCATGACTCAGTAACGATCACATGGTATCCATGATAATCATGTACCTGAATGTGGATCACTGACTGCTCACACAATAATAATCCTACAGGCAGATCATTACAAACAGATTGAAAGGTCTTTGTAGTACTTGAATTGGCTTGAAAGGGGTTCAGTTTTACAGGGACTGATGGGGCAGATTCAGGCAGACTTAGCGAGCTGTTCAGATGGACCTGAAGATTCAGAAGGAATTTCAAAGAATCAGAATTTCTTTCAGTACCTCAACTTAAATTTCATTGTTTTGTGAACATCTGGGATTTTTTTCACTTTTGCTGTTCTCTATAGATTTGTTTCTCTACTACATTTGTATTTCATACTTATAGGTCAGTTGAGTAGCTTTATGTAACGTTTGCAGGGCTTTATATTAGCTAATCAGCTAATTAGTGGTGTTTTGGTCACCACTTTGTCTAAAAATAGGTTTTGCTATGAGAGTGTTCTAAATTTTTAGACTGCTCTCAGTGAATGTGGGTCCTACCATTTGCATTCTCTGAGCAAGAAGAGCTAAAATTCCCCTTCAAAATAATTATAAAAGTATACTGTTGTCAGTGAGCCCTACTGATGGATAATGGACTCATCCTACTAAGCTGAGAAAAGCAATTATAGAGGTAGGCTGTTGGTACTTCCTATTGGAAGGAAGTTAGGCGGGCTCTTGTAGCCTATGAGGAAGAAGAAACAGTAACATTGCTGTCAACTGGACTTTTTTCAGAGGAAACAGAAGGGAACTCTGAATTTCTGGTAGTGGAAGCCTTCCAGACAAATTTGTATTAATTTTGATAAACATCCTTTGGTCACAGTTCCATGGTTGTATGATTGATGCATATTTCTTGGCCTAGAAATGATGGAGTGTACCTTGGAAGTGGTCCAAGAAAAGCCCTTCCTGAGGCAGTGATTTATTTTTGTTAGTTAGCATCCTGCTGCTTTGTTCCTTGGTGGAATTAGCTGCAAGTGGGGAATGGAAAGCTGTAGGCATAGAAGCTTCAGTGGTGATGTCTGTGCTGCCTATCCAATATCTGACATTGGCCAGTATCATTTCTTAGCCTGCATTTTCTTTATCCGTGTAAAAACTTGGCCTGCAATGAAATGCTGAACTATTATAAGGTATCAACCGATGAATGATGGAAAATTAATTGCAGCATAGGGTGGAAAGGAATCTTGCTGTATGTGGGCTGTCTTCTTTAATACAGAGCACTGTGGTTCTGGGAATAGCTTCTGTTGGATACCTTAAAAGGTGTTGCGGAGGCCCAGATCTCTGGTGTGCAGATCTGGGCAGCAGTGCAGAGGACTGGAGAGAGCGCTTGCCAACAGTGTTGAATAACTAATTTTTCTCAATTTGTGGAAGTAATGCATAGTAAAAGCAAAATCATTTGCTTGAATACAGTTATTGTGGTCCAGCAGATAGCAAGCACAGCTGTTTTTCGGACCTAAATCTGTTGGTGTAACCCACTTTATATTTTGTGAGGGGAACAGTGATTGGTTTCTTATTGGCTAAGCAATTGAAATTTAATTTGTGGCAGTGTTAGATATTTGAAGCTGTTCTTTTCCGAACTACAAGTGTAGTTTAATCTACAAAGACTGTAGAGCGTTTTTAGAAATTAGGTGAGGATCCATCCAGAATCATTGTACAATGTGTAATTCTGTTCTGCTGAAAGGAGCTGGTTATAAAAAGACTTTCTGAGCCTTTATCTTCCTGATTCTGTATCAGATTTTCTCTGTAGATTTTTTTCACCACATACAGTACAGGGTTCTTCGTAAAAGTGGGAGGTAATGTGAATGAAATACATTCAAAATGACTGGCTTTTTGAGTCTGTCACAAAGAGGTTGTCAAAATAAGCTTTGTTGCACTGTAGTTCTGTGCTAATGAAGATTTATTTGGAAAACAAACCTGATCTCTGAAAGAACCTTAACATTTCTGTTTAAAGAGGTTTAAATTCTTAAAATAATCTTTAAAAATATGTTATTAGACTTCCTGAAGTCCTAATTGATAATATTAGGGAAATGACCAGTTATGTGTCCTTTTTTAAGAGTTGTTGTTTGTGTTTAGCAGCAATGTCAGTTGCTACAGGGGAAAAGATTTTTCTCAGCACTAAAATTTGTAGTGGCTGTCAGTTCATTTCTGCCTGCCCTTACTGGGAAGGCATGGTTGCTCAGCATTTTTGTTGAGAATGTGGAGTCATCTTGGTCCAAGTCACATGTTTGTGGGCTTGTTTTGGAGCAGCACTTAGGCTTAATGGTTTTCTGCCCTAAACTGGTGTTTGGTAGCTGTGAAGAAAATGAGGTACATTAGTAGAGTACATGGCCAACAGCGTGCAATATAGAAAATGAAGATTGTCATACCTTTTCTGGGGCATAAAATGCTGGAATCTTTTAGTGTGTTGTTATCTTTAGGTACTTGTATTTCAAGTCTCAGCACCCGTAGAAGAGATATGTACAATACAGTAATTATTTTCTAGAGCATAAACCCAGCAATTGAAATTCTCCGCAAGTATAATGTGAAAGCCATTTCTGTGGTCTGCATGTTTGCATGTTAAGTCTCTTCCAGTTACTGGAGGGGGGATGTGTGTGCAGCATGAAGTTATTAATTGTGGGTGCAGTGAGATAGTCAGCGGGAAAAGGGTATCACTCCAGCTTCTCATAGAAACAAAAATCGGAAACTCTAAAGTTTCATTACCTACCAAAGCAGTGCTGACCTATGCAATCAGTGTTGCTATTGCACTCTTCTGCAGTTCACAAAATTTTAGCTTCCTAAAATTACAGAAAACATTACTTTTTATAGCATTGGTTTGAAGCTTTTGTACTGTAGTCAAGTTTTATGGCTTCACTTGTGTCTGTACTCTTGTTTGAGGTTTTCTTAATGGTGTTTCTCCTTTCTTTATGTACAAGAAAATGTAAATAGGCCTGCTTAGAGCACCTTCATTAATGAGTAGAAAGTAGGAGCAGGGAGTGAAATTTATCTGGAGCGACTTTCTGGCTAGATATTGATGATAAAGAGCTAAAGGATCATTCAGTTATTTTACTGTTAGGATCTTTGCCGTCACTAAACACACTGTTACAGAAATTAGTGTTCTCACTTGCATGTCTGGTGTTTTATTATTGCAGGTGGTAACTGATGAAAATAGGTTGAATTGTGGATTATTTAAGTGCAATGTTTATAAAAAACAACATTTAGATGGTATTAATACTTAATTGCTCTGGCATGTGTTGTTTGAAATTAAACAGTAGCACTGTCCTTCCCTTCAGGCTTTGGTTTTGTTTCTAGGTTGCACGTCTTCAAAAAATCCCTGATGGTGACAATGAGACAATGATTCCTGTACTGTCTTCAAAAAAAGCAAGTGAATTGCCAGTTGATGAAGTAGCAAGTATTCTGCAAGTAAGTAATTTTTCATATCGAATGCACTGATGTTACCAAACAGTAAGTTTGATATTTCTTAAGGACAGATCTTGTAACTGAAAGTTGATGCATTATCATGCAGTTTGAAATTAGCTATTACCTGCTTCTAAAAGCAAGTTGATTTTTAAATTGTTACTAGAAATGCCCCAATCTCTTAATATTAAAAAAAAAAAAAATTGGGCATTTGCAGGGGGAGCGAGATTCAACTTCAAAATGTTTGGATTTGTCTGCTTTGAAAATTGCAATTTGTTATTAAAAATCCTAGAGTCAATCTTGCTATAAAATTCTGTCCTAGGTTTTTCTTTTTTTATTACTTCCATTTCTCTAAGGAATCTTTAATGTTCGTAATTTGTTTTGGTAGCCTCCATCTTAAGTGGAGAAGCAGGATTGAGAAAGCTACCCATTGACAGATTTATGAACCATTCAATCCGGGTTAATTTTCATGATAGATGGTCTTTTTTCATTTTCTGTATGCTTGACTGCTTGAGGAGTACACCATGATAAATGTTGGTCACTGACAACTCAAGATTTTGAAGCTATTGCTGTCACTTGGCTGAGTCACTGAACTCCTAACGTAACCCTCAAGAGTCCGAAGGATGCCCACGGTTTGGTTTGCTGTAGAGTTTTCTGCAGGGAAGATCAGCAGTCATTTAGAGATGTGAGGCAACATCTGCTTCTGTAGTTCTTCTGTGAATTTTTGGTTGAATCTCTTAAATACTGCCAAACAGAGTTTTAAAATAGTAGTTAGTTAGCTTTTGTTGTCATACAAATATTAGTACCAAGCTTGTCTTTTTGATGTTGCCCAAATTTGTATAATCTAAGACTGTATTTGGGTGTGGGAATTTACGCTAGCTTCTCAGTGTAATTGCTGACTGTTTTATTCTTTGCATATTTTAATAGGCTAATCTTCAGAATGGCTTAAAAAACTGTGAAGTTTGTCATAGACGGGCATTCCATGGATGGAATGAATTTGATATTAGTGAAGATGAACCGCTGTGGAAAAAATATATATCCCAGGTGAAGATTTTTGTCCTTTCTGCTTTTTGGTTTTAATACTTTTCAGTAGTTTTGCTCCTTATTTTGTTTTACTTAGCTTTTGTGTACATGAACATACTTTGATGAAGGTGGGAAAAATCTAGTAGAGTGGGAAACTACAGCTTGTATAAATTATATCTAATTTACCTATTGAAAAAACCTTCTATTTAGGCATGTACCAGTGTTTTGATTGTGATTTGTTCTTAAATATATGTTCATAGCTATCCAAAGGGTGCCATTCATAACTAGCCTGAGGGCTAGAAAAGCAGCGCTGTAGTCAAACTTGGTCCTGAATTGTACAAAGGTCAGAGAACAATGTATATGGCCACTGGTAAATATTTAAATGGAATGTGAAATAGGAATAACTTGATAGGAAATTTCAAAAAGCAGAACCGCTGCCTTTGAACTGAGGGTGGAGGTGGGGCCAGCCTTGATTCTGGTGTTGAGCAGAAGTGGCAAGAGTCAAGTGTGAATTTGTTTGTTACTAGCGTGATATATCTCAAATACATATATGCATATTTGATGTGAAAGTGTCACTACTTTCCCCTGCCTACCCCTCCCACCCCCCAGCTACACAAGGTATTTACACAGAAGATTTTTCTAATGAATTTGTAACGTTAAACGTTTTGCTCAGTGTTGCTGCATCTCGGCTGTGCAGCAGTGCAGCCCTGAAGCTGCACTCTGCGGCTGGCTCTGTGTTCCGTGGGAGTGATTTAAAAGACATTCAGTGCTCCGGTGATGGTAGTGGTGGGAACACATCCCATACTGGCTGTACTCTGGCATTAATGCTTTATTCTCAAGTGTGTAGGGTCAATGACTCAGATACATCAGAACACTTCTAAGGCATGTTGTCCAGGCCTGTTTCAGATGGGATTTATTAAGATACATGCTTGCTTCGAGTGTACTTATCAGATCTGCTTTTAGAATGTTCTTCAATTGAATTGCAGGAATGTTCTTTTTCTGTAGTGTTTCTCAAAAAAATCACCGTGTTAGCAACCAGCTGTCATAGATGCAAGATCCTTTATTGTTTTAGCCTTAAAAATCTGAGGAAATCGTGTGATCTAAAAGGAAAAGTTTTATCTTGTAAAACAAGAAATCATGAATTGAAAGTTAAGAAATATATTGCTACCTTAATAGTGATCAGTCTTTTACCTCAAACACATTTCAAATGTATTTCAGGCTCCTTTTTGTATGTTTAAATACAGTATAAACAATTATAGGAGGTTATTCTTTTTGCATTTAAAATGTGAATCAAGAAATGTAAGAAACATTTTCTTCCTGTTACATATTGAATACAGTCTATTCAAGGTCTTTGATATTTAAAAGAAAACCCCTCAAGTAAGCATCTGAACTGTAGAGTTAGATTTTCTTTGCACTGATAGGTTATAAATATTTTAATAATAGAATAATATGTTTCAAAAATAGATCTGATGTGCTTTGAGGGGGTAGATAAAATGGCCTTTCTGTCAGGAGTGTGGCTGAATTATTCCTCTGTTCCATTTCAGTTTAAAAACCCCCTTATTATGCTTCTCCTGGCATCTGCAGTCATCAGTGTTGTAATGCATCAGTTTGATGATGCTGTCAGTATTACTGTGGTAAGCAACTAAATTTCTGTCTTTGTTGGGTGTACTTGGGAATGTGTGACCACATGTGTGTTCAGCATCATGTGAGTGCCTGTGTGGGGTGGGATCACTTGATTGCAGTTAACGAGTTTGATTTGTATGTTATCATTAAATCCATTCAGTTTGTGACTGGATTTTGGTTTTTTCCTTCTCCTTGATTGATAGCAGCAATACATATCAAAACACATCAATGAATAATTTTATGGCTGCTTCTTATATCTTTTCTATTGGTTAAAATGCCCATCTTTAGGCATTTGTTCAGAGAAGCAATTTTTTGGTGAATTTTGTGTAATTTTAATCTTAAATTATGCTTTAATTTCAAATTGAAGCTGATGTAAGCCTTTTGTGAATTTACTTGAATGATGTGTTCTTTTAAAACATGAAGAAGTGAAACCTGAACTGTCTAAAAATCACAGAAGAAAGAAGCTGAAATAATAAATTTTTTGTAAAGGTTGCAGTTAAATAGGGTGCTAAACTAATGAGCCAAATATAGTACTCAACTCTTTGTCATTGCAATTGGCACGGAGAAGAAAACTGTAATCCCTTTGACTTTTTAGGGGTGATGGGTGGTGACTGAAAATCATGATTTCTGTATGACTAGAGGCAAGTTCTACTGGGTTTTTTTTCTGTTTTCTTACCTCTGCACTTTGTGTTTACTTTTGTACATAACTCAGGGTAACTGGGGGTTTGCTCCTAACCCCTCTAATTTTTTATAAAGAGTAGTTGTCTTTGAAAGATAAACTATGTGGCTTCTTAAAGATAAAACTCGCAAGTTTGAATTTGAATGTAGTGTTAGTTTGGAGCAGTTTGTTGTGTTACTAAGTTGGATGTAGGTAAATTGTTGTATTATGAAATATATTTAATTATTGTGGCTGAAAGTTGAATTATTTCATGTTTTTTCCCCTTGGTTAGTGCCCTTAATTCTATTTCTTAACCCTCTTGAGCAAGGCAATGAGAACAAATCAAGGCAGTTAGTGTCAGAGAGCAGTAATTTCTGCATTCTGTGTTACAACCTGGGAAGAAATCTTCTAGTAACCTTGGTAGAAGTATATTAAAATATAGAGAAAAAGTGTGATTGAGTTAAAGTTATTAGTTGTGGGTTTTGTCCAACTTCTGACTTCCTTGTACCATTTAGTCTTGTTATTATAAATAATGCCCACTTTATCACCAAGTGAATATTTGTTTTACTTCATTTTCAGATGATAATGCAGTTTTTCCATGACTATACATTTGTGCTCAGAGCCTTGGCAACAAAGCTCACTTGCTACTAAAGATCAATGACATATATTACTTTTGGTGACACTGCTGTCTTGAGCTGCTTCTACCATCCTTTTAGCTCTGCTGGTACAAACGTAAAACTTGATCTGGACTGGGAACTGATGAAGATTAAAAGAAAAATAAAATCATTAAATACTTTCCATTTGGAGGATACCGGCTTCTTGATGCAAGCCATTACACACAGACACAAGCTGAGAGACTGATGTGAGGCTAGGAATGCAAAGCTTTTTCAGGTAGCATGGTCTGTAGAATATAATATTGCCTCCAAAAAACCATGTAGTTGCGGTGGAAATATTCCATGGAAAGATGAAATATATATAGTTATTTCCTCATATTCAGTTGGTGAAGCTAATGTTAGTATCACAAGTAAGGCGGATTTATGTGGATTTATTTAAGAGTTCAAGAGAGTTTTTCACTTGCAAAATGGTAATATCTTGGTTATTTTTAGTAGTTGCTGTGTATACTTGAAAGGCTTAATTAATGGATGTTGTGTTATGCTTCTGGAAGAAATCAGTGTAACAATTCAGCTTGAGTAACAAATTCGGTTAATGTAGCAAACTTAATTTGAGAGAGTATTGAAGGAGAAGATGAGACTTGCTTTACAACAACCTGATCTTTGTCGTTGCCTGAAACAGATTTATTTCGGTCGCTCACTTTCACATCACATGCTTAGAAGCCCCATAACGTTTATGTTGAAGTGTTGTGACCAGAATTGTGTGTGACAGAGGGGACTATGAGGGCTGCTCTTAAAGCCCGAGTACTTATCTTGGATTCTTCCTAATGAGCAATATTTTTTAGCTTTTTTGTTTGGGATCTCTGACATCTTGTCTGTTTGGGTTTTGCCCAGTGTCCTGTTTCACTCCATGGGTGCTTTGGGCAGAGTTTCTGAGGCTCATCCTCCTCTTGTTGTTCTTGCTAGGAAGTTTTATGGCTCCAGACTGGTTCTTCAGCTTGCTGCCTCTTATCTAGTCTTTCTCTTATCTGGGTATTTGAATGAAACCACATCTGTGATGCCCTATAGCAGTTAGCACACCTTTGTTCTGGTCACAGAGAACACCAGTCAGTTTTTCTGTTTGCGTCATGGGTCTCTTTCCATTGCTGTCTCTTGCTCACTGTTTAGAAACAGGAAGCAGAGACAGTTTTTCAAGTTTGCTATCTAGTTATTAATCTTATTTTTAGTAAAATCAGGTTATTGCATTCTTGGACATCACTGAAGCAGGTGCAAATAGATAATGACATTGCTTTTATGACAGACTTGAGAGATACCGAGTGATTTTGAGCATGAGAAAACTAGTTTGTTTCCAAATCATCTTGTTAATATGTAGTAACAACTATGACTGAGCAAAACCAAATGTGATTGCTTACTTTCATGTCAATTTGGAATGCTTTTATCTCACCCACTTCTGTTCTCTTGCAGGCAATAGTCATTGTTGTTACAGTTGCCTTCGTTCAGGTAAGACAGCTGTTGTCCAAATAAGATTATTGCTTTTATGCAAACTCCTTTATTAAAAAGACTGAAGTAGTTATCTTGGTGCATTGTGCTGTGAGTAGTTGAGTAATGAGCTCTTCATCCAAGTCTCTGCCTTTTCTAAAGTGCATGATTTGTCCTGCTTTAACCATGTTGACATTTATGCATCTGTATCAGTATTATACTCCGCAATCAGAGTACTTGTAAGGAAGCCCTTGTAATAAACAGTGTAGAAGTACTTAAATATCTAACTTCATATAAAAGATTTTGAAAATGTAGCTCTTGCTTTAATTTTGTGCAGAAATGGAAAAAAATACTTTGTTTCCCAAGTTATAAAAAAGTTGTTTTCAGTAAATGCACAGCTTTAGTCAGGGTGTGCCTAAACAAAAATTGCTTTGTGTGTTTGTGTTTTATATCTTTAATTACCTTAATTTTGTAATCTGTTTATCGAGTTAAAGGTGAGTTGTGTTACCTTCGTTCTCCAGGGGTTAAGACCATGAACATTATATTTTCGGTACTAACTTGTTAAACTGTAGCATTCAATAATGTATACCCCTGAGTATAGAAGCAATTTAGCAAGTATTGCAAAGACCTGAAGATACTGAAGGAGAATGCAAAGGACCTCTGCTGTTTTTTCAGAAGAAACAGATGTAGGCAAATCTGTAAATTTTTCAGTGTTTGGACCATATTTGCTTTTTAACCTATCTAATACAGAACTGTTGAAAGTCATCTCTTATCTGTTTGGAATATTACTTAATACAACTTTGGTAATGAAATAAATTTCAGTAGCTGTATTTTATGTTTTGTAAGTTTTTCCCGTTTTAAAGCTATTGTCTGCTTTACTTTTTAAAAAATGTCTCTGCAGGAGTACAGATCAGAAAAATCTCTTGAAGAGCTTAGTAAACTAGTGCCTCCAGAATGCCATTGGTAAGTAGTTTTGTCCTTTGAGTCTTGAAGTAAATCATAAGAAGTTTAATCTGAAATGAGTAAATGGGATTTTACTGAACTTAGTTCCCTTGTATCGAGTTCTCATGCTGACATAGAACACACTTTGCTTTTGCTCATTTTAAAGATTGTTTTATGAGCCTAAAAAACGACACCATGTCGCTGCTGCTCTGAACCATTCCAGTGATGTTACTGATGTGTAAGCTCTGAGAAACAAGCAGCAAATTAGAAATATTTTGCTGAAATGTGTAACATTGCAATGCCAAGTCAATGGTGTGAATGGTTTTCCCCACCAAAGTGCCAGAGGAGTCACTCTTACTGCTCTTTGTGCCTACAGTGTGCGAGAAGGTCGGGTGGAACACACACTTGCAAGAGATTTAGTGCCAGGTGATACAGTCTGCCTGTCAGTGGGAGACAGAGTCCCAGCTGATCTACGATTATTTGAGGTATACACCTAACTTGGATTGAATATTTAGTAACGTCACTTGTTGTGAGACAGAGGGGAAGGGAAGGTAGCCACTGAATACTGAAGTGCAGTAAGTGTTCTTGTTTAGAGTTCACAACTATCCTGATAGAAAATTTGAAATAATTACTGTCCAAATGTCACATACATTCTTAACCAATGTATGTAGTTTCTTACTGTAGTACATGAGAAGAAAGAATTTTTCAATTTTATGTGCTAATGTATTCTTGAAAAATTTTTTTTTCCCCCCTCAATGTTAAACATGTTGTAAAAACATTATTTTCAGTCTGAATGCTAAGATATTTTGGCATCAGGTTGCAGGTGGTTTTCACTCTTTATTTGCATTAAATTTTAGGGTGTAGTTCCACTGCACCCCGACAGTGGAGTATTAGAAAAACTTGTGAAATTGTGCTGGTATAATCTTCTCTCTCTGACACTTTTTCATCAGTGTGTGTTATTATATCTTCTACTTTACTATATGCTTAGTTTTTGGTATTAGCACTGCTGGAAGTGGTTGAGTTGAAGCAATCGCACTATAACAGTACTTGAACATTCTCTAAAAATGAAGTGGAATTTGTGTGTGTGTGTATATATATATATATATATACACACACACATCTGTCATATTTTGGTGGTTTTAGTTGAATAATGTTATTTTTCCATCAGATTGGGCATCCTCAGTTTGCTCAGTATCTGGGCTATCCTGTTAAAGTAGTTTCTGGATCTAAAAATCTGTATGTCCAGGTTATCCACAGTTGATAGTTAATGAATCAGTGTTCATTTCATAGACAAATTCTAAATTAACTAGTTTGTGAGACAAATTTGTGGCACTCTTGACAAATTTGTTTGGATGGTGGTGTTAGCCCCTGCAGTGTAGTTGGTACTTGAGTGGGTTTATTTTTTATGGCTGCAGACGCTCTGCTTCCCTTGGCAATTGTGTAGTCCCTGCATTGTTATGAAACTGCTGTTGCAGCAGCACCTACGTTCTTGCTCATATCTGATAGCGTGCTAGGATGGCAGCATGCTCAGGCCTCTTGCAAAGGAAAGCAAAAATGCAGGTAGAAGTTTCTCAGCTGTCTGCAGCCTTTCACTACATGAGAATTTTTTCCATTGTAAACTACTCTTGCGCATCGTTTGAAAATAAGAGCATGTCATCTTATTTTCCTCTTGTGTCTACTGGGCATTGCTACAAGGTGGTGGGTTTTAAAAAGAAATTATATGGAGATTATCTTTTCAGAGAAAAAACCAGATTTCTTCTGCATATTCTCATTGGTGCTGCCCTAGAAAACAGTAGAAGTGGTAACTAGGCACTATTTACTTTGTGAAGGTATTTGTATAAGTGAAAACTTTTCTTCACAGGTCTGATTTTGTGGGGACAATCTTGTTTTTCAAAATGAATTTGCAGATCTTTTCTGGCTTAGGTTTTCTGTATGTTAATAAGTGCTCCATCAAGTTTTCTAATCGTCTTCTTTTAAGCCAGAGTATTGACTCAAAAACTAACGTACCTATAACAGTGTAGACTTACAACACAATTCCTTTTGGTAGTGGTGATAGATATTTCAGAGCTCATGGCTAAATTTGAACAGTAGCAAAGTGGCATCTTCATCTTCCATCTTTGACTCTGGTGAGAGCTTTGTAGGAGTGCTTGTTGCTTTGTTGATCCTTAAAATATTGGCATGGCTCCTTATCATATGAATGAATTGGTTATATTTTAATGGTCAGAATTGTGAAACTTAACTTTACACTTCCAACTACTTACAAAATATTGTCATGTTTTTTACCTATTTTGTTTTCAAAGGCTGTGGACCTTTCTATTGATGAATCCAGTCTCACAGGTGAGACAGCTCCTTGCTCTAAATCTACAGCTCCTCAGCCTGCAGCAACCAATGGAGACCTTACTTCTAGGAGCAATATTGCTTTCATGGGGACATTGGTCAGATGTGGAAAAGCAAAGGTAAAATCATTATTGATAGAGAAGAATATGTCCCATGTTTCAACTATTTGAAGGCAATTTTTACTTTTTAAGTTTACCTCTCGGTGATTAGTGTGATATTTTGCAGAGCTTTTCTCACTGGTGCTTTTTCAGACACTAGTTTAGTAAGAAAACTGTGGCCGTGAGAGCTCAGATTTATAGGGAGCAGATGATGTGAAACTCCTCTTTCTAGGATGTGGTGTTTTGCTTCTAGAGCTACATTCCTATGTTTGAAAATGTGTAACAGGAAATACGGTTCTGGCTAGTGTTAGGTGTTAGCAATTTGAGTTTTGTTACTGGTAGTTAGTAGGTACTTCAGCGGTGCACAGAAAAGCAATTTGTTTCACTCAGCTAAAAGGGTTTTTAGGAAAAATTCCCTACTTGTGACAAGAACTAATTTGATAAACCAAGATAAAAATTTTATTGGGCAAAATGGCATTTGCCCATGATTAGAGTCAAATCTTTTAATAACAACCACTAACATTAAAACTTCAGAATTGAGTTGGCTTTATCTTTGTGTTGTGTTTTGGTTTTTTTAGGGGATAGTTATTGGAACAGGAGAAAACTCTGAATTTGGGGAGGTTTTCAAAATGATGCAAGCAGAAGAGGTAAGAGAAGATGTTTAGAAGCAAAGACACAGTTTGAAAGTGTGCATTTCATTCATTAAAACCTTGAATTTATTCCATAGGAACTTAGTTAAACATACATTGCTTTCAATATTTTCCTTCCCTTTAGTGAAGCAAATCTTAGCTCTTGGACATGAAAGTAGTCATTGAATGCAGTGCAACAAAATATCCGTAGCTGACCTAGAGATACTAATTGTGAAAATAATACTCTGAACCTGTCTAAATATTTACATAACTTTCTGTTTTGCTAAATTGAATTTTCTGTAGATGATTAAAAACATTCCTTCTGAGATATAACTGGCCTTCCAGGGCTGTAATGCCTCCATTTTGAAAATCAGTTTTATTCCTGTCACCAAGAGCTTTTTGGTCTTGGAGGAAGTGTGGTGACTTGTAGTTGGCATGATGTTTTGTTTTTTTAATGAAATTTTTGATAAGACCTTTTGTATTAGATTTGTTGCAGATACCACAAAGCTCCAGAAGAATATTTCTAATAAATATTTCATTTCATTGAAGTAGTTTTGAATCTCATTAAATTCTGTGAAAGAATAGTCTGTTTTCCTAAAGGAAATGTATGGAAACTTAAGGTATTAATAATAAGACTGCATCTTATTCAGTGACTGTCTTGAACTTTGCATCTGTGAAGCAAAATGTGCTGCAGTCTATTTGTTAACTGCTGCATGTTTGCCATTCATCAAGGCTCCAAAGACGCCTCTGCAGAAGAGCATGGATCTCTTGGGAAAACAACTTTCCTTGTATTCCTTCGGTATAATAGGTAAGATAATTTAGGTAAAATAATTGCAAAAGCTTATCTAATGGAAACTAATGGGTAGGCCTGGGAAATAGAAGATTAAATCTCTAAAAATCTTTTGACTCCTGGTTTCATTGGTCACTTTGAGTTCATGTCACTAGTCATCTGAAAATTACATAATGGGACATAACTCTAATCATAAGGGTGTTTACTTACTTCTTCCTGCAAATGTACTTGACTGACTTTTTGTCCTCCAAATGCTTCCTTTTAAATTGCAATGTATCTTGGATTCTGATTCAAGGTGTGCATAAGTGAGTACCTCACTTAGAGATATAACTGGGCAACTTGACTGGCTGATCCTTTCTTCATCTTTGCCATACTAATGGAATCATTACAGTAAAATAAATAATAGATTTTTATAGGTAGCACAATGATAAGCTTCGTTGTGGTTATTTGAATTTTTTCTTGTGCCCATGAGGCTACAGTACATGCTAGTTTTACATTTATCCCCCTGACTGTTTTCTTTGTAGGAGTTATTATGCTAGTTGGCTGGTTGCAAGGAAAGCATATCCTTGATATGTTCACAATTGGTGTGAGGTAAGATTTATGTTTTTAAATAGTGTAAATCATGCATTACAGCAAGTGTTTGAAAGCTAGTGATCTATTTTATAATGTGCTTGCACACACTGCTGTTAACTTGGTGTAAGTAATTCAAAATGGAAATAGAAAAGCAAATTCATACATATTTTTAATGATGCAGTATGTTCCTGTCAGTCTCTTAAACTTTACATTCATATGGTGATTTCTGAGTGTCTTGTGGAACATCTGCAAACAGGCAATAGAGTTGTACAATTTGGATTTTTGTTGCTGAGTAAATAAAGTAGCTCTAATTTTACAAGGCATATGACAAGACTAAGTTACTGCAAGCCTTGTGTCATGTAGTTCAATAACTCATCTTCTACTATATTATGCAAACTTAATCCCAGTGTGTCTGCTGAGAACAGCACTGAATTTAGATGGTCTAATTCCAGTTGTTGAGTTGCTGATTACATGGGCAGTGCATAAGGCAGAAGAGTTTCTGTAAGTGACAGGATCAGACTCTGGAGAATTATGCATTTATGGAGGGAAGAAAAGAAACCCAGGAACTGCATCTTTGAGCATTGCCTAATGAGTCGTGATCTTGTTTACACTGTCATCAAGTTTTTTATTTGTTTGCTTTTTAAATGACCTTCAGTGCCATTCCCTCACTGAATTTGCTGTCACATCATGATCTGGCAGTAGCAATTGTGGATCAGTGGTGGCATTTCCCAGTTCTGTGTAGTGCTGACTACACTTACTCTTCACAATCTGAGCTGCTTTGCACAGCCCTAGATAGTGTTTTGTGTAGGCAAAACAGATGTACAATTGATTTCTCCCTATCCCAAACATTTCTTCATACTTTTGCATAAATAATGAGTAGGAATGATCTAATTTATTTCCTTTGTTGCTGTCTTCAGCGGGTTTCTTATAATGAATGCTGTACAACTGGAATCACATGGCAGCTCTTTCCTTTCTGTTTTAATCTCAGTGACCAGTCAGCTACAGAAACAATGTTCTGAACTGTAAATTCATCACTGCTGTGTATTCCTGTATGACATTCCAAAACAAGATTTGTGTATTTACTTTCATTACAGTTTGGCTGTAGCTGCAATACCTGAAGGACTCCCAATTGTGGTAACGGTGACACTGGCCCTTGGTGTGATGAGAATGGTGAAGAAACGGGCTATTGTAAAAAAGCTGCCTATCGTTGAAACTTTAGGTATGACTAGACTAACTTAGTGTTTCTGATGCAAATGTTAGGAAATATTGATGACTAATGAGGAAAACAAATCAGGTATTCTTATTTTGCTAGCAGTGTGGTGGCATCTTTAAAACATTCCTAAACTGAATGGGTGTTACACAGGAGGAATTCAGGGAGATGTTTCTGTGGGCCTTCTAACTACTTTTTTTGAACTGAAGTTGAGTCTGCCAGTTAACAGCATGCCATGCTAGCAATACACTAAACTGATGGTTTGCTGGAAGATGTTCTTGCTAAGTAAGACTTGTAAAATGTTTTTTAAACTAAAACTTTTTGGTGTAAATTTAGGAGTGATATTGACAGTTGAAGTCAAATCCATATTCGAATATTAGAAAAAGCTTTGTAATCATAATGCACCTTCAGAATGTTATGCTGTTCATATTAGAACATAATATCATTTAAAAACGTTAAAGCTCAAAGAAATTGGGTATGCAGGTTGAGTCACAAAACATGGAAAGCACAGAACATGGAAAAGAAATAGAATTACTAAGTTAAGTAATTCTGCTGCATCTGAATTCCTTTTTGCATTTGAAGACTGGGAATTTTTTTTTTCAAATGCCTCTAGCAGAGTTTCATTAGTGTTGCAAGGTTTTTTGTTGCTTGTACAGTTCCTGCTGTCATGTCCAGAAACATCAAGGTGCTGCAACACTTTCTCAGAATCTCCATTCCAGAGTTAAAAAGGCATATCTAAATTTCATATTTTTTTAATCTTTTCAAGCTTATTAAAGTTTGCAGGTTTATTAGTAAGTCACACTTGTGTGACACAAATATTGTGGCTAATGTTAGATACATGTTGTACTTTTTAATAAGGAAGAATGACTTCTGTAAAGCAGACTCTTAGTTTTTTTCCTCACCAGGAATCACAGTTGAGATTTCAGTAATGTGGTTTGAGGTACAGCAGAATAAAATAAAGGAGAAGTAGTGAGTGGACGCATTTTTTATAAGTTGTGAATTTGGGATTTAAATTAGTTTGGGTTTTTTTTAAATTTATTGGACAAACTCTCTAAGAACCTTGTACAATTATTCATTAGTAGTTGAAAATTTGCTGTCTGTCACTTGTTTTTATTCACAGACAGCTGCAGTATTTCTAGAAATTTGCTCAGCTTGAATACTTTTGTCTTTGTTAGTTACTCAGATTGTTCTAAACAAGAATTGTCTTATAAATATTAATTGGTTATTTCAGGTTGTTGCAACGTCATTTGTTCAGATAAAACGGGAACTCTGACAAAGAATGAAATGACTGTTACCCATATTTTTACTTCTGATGGGCAGCGTGCTGAGGTATGTAGTGTGACACTTAGACTTGAATTTGCCTTTTTACTTTGTTGTGTGTATCAGTTGAAACACGATGGACTGTACTGCGGGTAAAGCATCACTTAAGAAAGCGTAAATTTGTTGCACCAAACTCCTGTCCCGCAGTTCATTTAGTATGCAGCCTTTGAGCTGTGCTATCCAAGCCTTCTCTGGTTACAGAAAAAATTTTTTATATGTTAAGTTCTTAAAACCTTTGGTGACTGTAGGTCACGCACAATAAGAGACATGCTAAGATACACAGACAAGTTGAGAGATTGTGTTTTTCTTCAGTACAGAAAGTTGAGGCTATTTTGCTGTTTCAGGTACCAAAAAAAAACCTCCCAAAATTTACACGTTACAAACATTAAAAATGGAGATATCCAACTTTTTTGCTAAAATACAGTTTGTTGTGTGAACTGTTCATACTGAATCTGTACTGTCATTCTTGTTTTTTGATAATGACTGGACTTGCAAGTAGGAGCAGGACATGAAACAGTGATTGTTGAGATGAGGGGGTTGCTGGAAAGACTGATGATGTAAATCCACAAAAGAAAATCAAAAGCAGCAGGAATGGAAAAGCAGTGAGGTGTGGAACTGGATATGGATTCATATGAGTGTTTTAATCAAGTTATTAAATTCTTAAACTCCTTGATCAGGGTTTTGTTACCACAATACAGTTAATAGACGGTCTTGTAATTCTATTCTGTAAGCAAAAAGACTGGCTTCTTTTCATATTGTTTCTCATTATTTGCCTATATTTTCTTATATATCCTGATACTTGTTTTTTTATTGCTAGAAATCTATATGACTACTGCTACTAGCACAGCTGCATCTGGGTCAAATCAGCTCCTTCGTCCTAATGGAAAGAAAACTGAAATGGCTGTGAAATATATTAGCTCTTAATGCTGTAGATATGAAGACTTTTTTAGGATCCTTGTGGGATGCCTGGTTTTTATTCACTAAAAATACGATTTTACTGGTTTTAAAGCCTTTCTGAGGTCGAAACTGAGAGGCTGTTCAAGTGTTTCTTTTTTTTTTTCTTTTTTTTATAACTCGATGGAAGTAGGACTCTGCTCTGTAATGCCATTCCCCTGCAGGGGGTATGCATTATTAATCAGGGTAAAGACAAATAGGAGGAAAATGTTAGAAAGCAAAAGTAAGAAGGAAAAAGAAAGCATGCCTAATATTGTAAGGAAACAACATACAGTACACTTATTTATGCTAAGGAATAAAATTGATACTTTTTAAAGAAATTAGTCTCTAATATGTTTTATTGAACTCAGTTGCTGCATTAGGAGCTGAGTAAGAAAAATCCATGCACACTGAGTAAAAACAGCCATTATGAATGGCCTTCTGAAATTCTTCTGTAGTTTATAGTAAAAAGCTGAGAGCAGTTAACCTGGTGAGCACTACATTGCATGCTGCCTCTGGCTGCTTGTCTTGCAGGTTACTGGAGTAGGTTATAACAGGTTTGGAGAAGTGATGCTCGATGGTGAAGTTATTCATGGTTATAACAACCCATCCATTAGCAAAATTGTGGAGGTAAGATCTTGGCAAAGAAAGGTGAGTTTTAACTGATGATGTAGCACGAGAGCTGTGTATGGCATTTACTTTGTCTTCTGTTTTCTCCCCTTTCCTTCCTCATCTTTTAGGCTGGTTGTGTGTGTAATGATGCCTTGATAAGAAACAACACGTTGATGGGGAAGCCAACAGAAGGGGCTTTAATTGCACTTGCTATGAAGGTGTGTACTTGATGGTGCTTTTTGGATTCATGGCAGGTGGGAAATGGGTAGAAATAAGTTGTGGTTTTGTTTTTCTCATTTTCTTCTCTTTTGGATCTCCTAGATTTGTATTGCAACTGCTCATCTCCTATGTTTCTTTCTTGTAAATCTTGGGCGTTCTGAAGGATCAGAAAAAAAATATTTACGAGTGAAGTAAAATCTCTATTTTCATCTTTTTGCACTTAGTACTGTCTTTTTACCTGCCACAAACTGATTTACCTGTTCAATATTGGCTGCACCATCTCTTTCCCAGTTCGGATCGGTAGCAGAGGGAAGTTGGTAACTGATGTATTGGTGACTGCAGAATTTATAGTACCTCTTATATGCAGGGCTTTTGAATTGTGGACACTGCTGAAGTGTTTGGGTTTTTTTATTTTGGGGTGGCAAGGGGCTTGTTGGTTTTTTGTATAATGCTGTGACACACCTGTTGCAGCTACTGAGAAGTGTAGCAAGGCTCATGCTGAAGCCTGAAAGAAGTTTCTAGGTGCTTTCAGTGCTAGTTTGTCAGAAGTCTGTCTAAATTGGAACAGTGTGCTCAAAAGCACTTTGGAGATGAAGCTGTTCTTTAATGAAATGATGTTTGCTAGCTAAGGTATTTGAACAAGTCTACAAATTTCATATCTATTTCAAAAGAAAAGCTCCTGACATTGTGATGGTACTTCTGTTTTATACAGATGGGTTTAGATGGAGTCCAGGAAGACTACATAAGGAAGGCTGAATATCCCTTCAGCTCAGAACAAAAATGGATGGCTGTTAAATGCATTCACAGAACACAGCAGGTAAATTTCAGTCACTGTTTCTATGAGCACTGGCTCTGTAGAATGGTTATCTACCTTGTTTAATATCTTCGTTTTTCGCTTCAGAAGTTTTGGAAGGCTGGTAGTAGTGCACAGTCCTGGAAATATGGTTTGATAATAGATACAGCTTTAGTTTCAAGCTTGGAACTAGAGAAAAGGAATCACAAGAAATAATTTCCATAAAAGGCATCCTGTGCTATTAAGTATTTTGAAAACTGAGACTTTCAGTGTATACTTGGCTATTTTTCTTTCCTCCTTCTTCCTTCTCAAGCATCTAAAGAAATTCTGCTAATCTTCTGCTGTTTCAGTACCACATAGTTAAATAATGAATTAAGAGCAAGAATATGCATTGATGTTCAACAGTAAAATTTCATTTGTTGGAAAACACGAGATTTCTGGTTTTGATGCAGAAATCACGTGCCCAGTGTTGACAGATTTTATTGATGTCAACACTGGCATGGATTATCAATAAAAACCACTCTTTAACCTCTTTTTCTGTCTTCTGGTACTTTCACATATGTATTTGCATTCATGTTTCATTTAGATCCATATGAATGTTTTTGTTACAAGTATTGACATAATCACTGCCAGTCTGATAACTGGAGCCTTCTAGACAATATGTGCAACAACAGATCTTATATTGGTTTTATGAAATATATTCTAGTACTTTAGACCAAAACCAAGCTTGCCGATAGTGTTCCAGTACCACTGTAAAATCTTTGCTTTGGAAAGAAATAATTTAACTCCTTTTAGCTATATGGGTTATATTGTTGATTATCCATGTCTGTGTAAAGAACGATGAGCAGAAATTGGTATAAGATTTTATTCCATGTAAAGACTTGATGTGTCTGTGTTTTTGAATCAGAAATTTTAAAAGAATGTTGGAAAGTTGATAATAGATTTAAAGGCAGCATAAATTATTTGAAGACTAAGAAAATGCAGTGGATTTAGAAACTTGGAACTCTCATCAGTTAATCTGATCATGAAAGATTGAGATGACTGCTGTGCATATGAATAACTTCACAAGAAGAAATTAGATGTATTAAAAAAACTTTTTAGTTCAACTGGAGAGAAGACGAGTGATCAGTGATTGGAAATTTAGCTGAGGCAGCAGTTCTTAATGAAAAGAGGGGAAGGGAAGGAATGAGTTGATTTAGCATTGGAGTTAAGTGTTTGAGGTAGGTGGTGGACTCTCAGTCCCATGACATCATCATATCAAGGCTAGAAGGCTATCTGGAAAATATTAGCATTATTAGGCCTTGTACAAGGATGGAGGGGATGTTTAATGACCTGTGCAGCTGGTCTGATGATGAGCTTAAGGTCTTTCAGGTCTAATGTCCTGTTTAGATGGGATTTCTGTCCTTTGCATGGCCTCTTAGTCTGTAAACTGTGACTTGCAGTATCTGTGTCTGATGTCTACTGAAATGAGATACTGATACTTAGCTTGGCTCTTTTGACTTTACCACTCTTGACTGTACACTCTCCAGAGATACTCAGAAGAACATATTTTTATGTTTAGAAGTGTAAGTTTGATACAAAAGTACACATCTGTCGTTCTTACGTGTCCATGTGTGTATGTGCCTGTGTACGTGTACTTATGCATACGCACATGTGCACACAACAGCTCTTCTTTCTTCTAGGACAAACCTGAGGTTTGCTTTATGAAAGGTGCTTATGAACAAGTCATTAGATACTGTACATCGTATAACTGTAAGGGACAGAGCCTACCCCTGGTGCAGCAACAGAGGGAGCAATACCAGCAAGAGAAGATGTCTATGGGTTCTGCAGGACTTAGGGGTAAGGCTGTTTCAGTCTTTCAAAATAACAGTTTTATTTAAATGGCACTGCTTGTTGATTAAAAAAAAAAACAAACCCTAAACCAACAACAACAAAACAAGAGCAACCCAAAATACTAGGATCATCTTTTAGTGGGGTTGGTTGGGGTTTTTTTTGTTCAGTAAGTGCCACTGTGTTGTTTAGTTTTTAGGCCTGCAGAGGCTGAGAAAGGGCGCTGTTGCTTCCTGTCATCTCTTGCATGTGACCATAACTGAACAGTACGTTGGTGCTTAATAGCTTCCATACCTTAGTATAGATGCCTGTGGGGTTTTTTTAATGTGAATGTGTTTGTGTGTCCATTACTTTGACACCCACCACCTTCAGGAGTTAGGCAAGCACAACTGATTGCAGGTCAGGAGATGCCATTAGAATTATCTTCTGTGTTAACAAACTGTGTAGAATTTTAGATAAAGTATTTTTTACAAGATCATGGACAGTTGATTATGGGCCAGGATTATATATGGCTGACTTTCTTTGGCCTCTGTAAAGAGATCTCTAGGCTGCTAAGTCCGTGCACAGCTTTTAAATTTTTTTTTATAATTTTTTTTTTTTTTAAAGAGAGGAGTACTCTGTGGCACAGGAAATTCCTAAGATGCAAATTATTAGAAGCTGAGAGGATATGCTAGGAGTGGTATTTTTTTGCTGTTTTATTTGAACAGTCATTTGTTCTGTCTGTCAAACAAAAAAATCAAGGGTAATGTTTTGAAAAAAGCAAACTTGCTTTTTCCTTACAACTCTAATGACATTTAAATATATTTGAGTTAAGAATCCTACTTTAAAAGACATTCCAGAAAATATTCAGCATGTACTCAATGAAATCTGCTTCTCAAAAGGTAAGGAAAAAAACCAAAGCAGAGAATAAATACGTTAACTGATCCTCCCTTTCATCCTCTTCCATAAAAGAAATGCACAGAGAAATCACAAAGCTAGATGTGGTTCTCTTTCCACACAGTGAAAGTATAAACACTTTCAGATGAGAACAAATAGGAAAGTTATCTTTTAAACCTGACTGTTTGGTAAAAAATTCTTCAGAAGACGAGAGTGTACCTAAGTAGGCTATTGTGAATGCTCAGCATTGCTACTACCAAGGCTTAAAAAAGGAAAATATCAATTCCAGCCCTTTGCTTTATGCTGGCCTGTTAGTGTGAAACAGTTGTTTTAAATGCTGATATAAACGTGAATTTCAAATCTTAACATTTTTATTTCTTTGTCTTCCTAAAGTTCTGGCCTTAGCTTCTGGTCCTGAGTTAGGACAGCTGACTTTTTTGGGGCTTGTGGGAATAATCGATCCCCCACGGACTGGTGTAAAAGAAGCCGTTACTACACTTATCACCTCAGGAGTTGCAATAAAAATGGTTACTGGAGATTCACAGGAAACTGCAGTTGCCATTGGTATGAATAGTTCCCTTCCTTTTATATTTTCTTGTTTTCTGCTTAGCTAATTGTTAGGAAGTGTGGGAATTAAGCCTTCAACGTTTGTGAGTTCTGTATTTTGGGTTAATTTATGTCACAGTGGAATTAGCAGGGAAAAAGACCAGAAAAACCCAGGACCCTAGCCTGAAGTGATCCTTTGGTTTCAGCTTGAACAGTGGTTTTTCTAGTTTGGTTAATATATGACTTTGACTGTTGAAACTGTATTCTTTTATGGTGTTTTCTTATTACAAATGCTTGATTTCTTCTTATTTCTGTTACATCACCACCACCACCCTCCCTACCCTCAGCTTTGGATGCCTGTCTCTGACAACAGGGGATAAACTAAAATAGCCAGTGACAAGGAGTAATGATGGATGGCACTTCTGTGCTGTCCAGTACAGTTTTGTCCATACAACTAAGTTTGAAACTTAAGTATTATAAATAAATGTTTAAATAAACGACTTAAATTCTTTTTACAATATAATACATTAAAGAACAAGTACTTTAGCTGGAATATGACTACTTTACTAACAGGATGATGAACAGTTGAATGTGCACCTAAAAAGTATACCCCCAAACCCAGAGTATTTTATCAGAGTTTTTTCTCTTGTCTCCCTTATGTTATTTTTTATTTTCTATCATGTTATTTTTGAACTGTAAATTCTTTGACAGGACTGAACTCCTCTATTTGTTTATATGACACCTGACAGAATCAACTACAGACCTTTAGACCTAAAAAGACTGAGCAAATAAATATCTGATTAGGATAGACTTTGTAGCATGTTGTTGTTACTCAAGAGTTCAGCTGACTTACTCCAACATACTGAATCAACAATGTAGTAAGATGTTCTGCTCCAGGTATTTCAGACCTGAAATGCTGCATAAAATATTAGGATTTAAAAAAAAATTGGGTACTTAATGTCTTAAAAGGGTAAATTATTATAATAAGTTTTTTTTATTACTTTTTCACAGCTAGTCGACTAGGATTGTATTCCAAAAATTCACAGGCAATCTCTGGAGAAGAGATAGATGATTTGGATATTCAGCAGCTTTCTCAAATAACACCAAAGGTTTGTTTTGATATATTAGTTGCTGAAAAGTGGCAAAGGATACATTCACATATTGAGAAATGCTTTTTTTTTTTCTGTCACAAGCTAAAATGTAATTTCTGATATACAAATAATATTATTCTAATAGGTAGCTTTTGTTCTGACATATGACCAATATGAAAATCTGTTTTTTTTAACTCACGCAATTATCTTTTTAGGGAATTTATTACTTCTGTCTCTTTTAATGATTCAGTTTGTTTTTTATCTTTAACTTTCATTTCGCCACCTCTCAGTGAACATCACCTTTTTGTATTATTAGGCCATTTTATTTCTGAGCAACTCAGTTCATTTATATAACCTTAGTGTCTGCATGTTCAGACAGTCCATTGTTTTGTAATTTGTAAGAGGACTTGTCTGTGTTCTTAATGATTTTAATCGATTTGAGGTCACTGGTTGGGAATTTTGAAAGGGTTTATTTATTAAGTTACTGCTTAATACTTTTTAGTTATTAAATAACTAAATGGATTAACCAATGTCAAAGTTATAAATGTGAAGACATAATCAAATGCAATAGAGGTTCAGGTTTAGCCATGTTGCAAAATTCATGCATCAAAATGCTGCTCTGTTTGCAAAGGACTGCAAAATTGGACTGCAGCATGCTTGAGCCTGGTGTAAGCAAGCCAAAAGCCAGTATTTGCAATCAAGAAATGGGGATGTCAGCTTTCTGTCTTTTCTTAATGACTCACAGAAACTGAGACAAAGAAAGAATTGTGTGGCAAATAGTAATTTCTGGTTTATTTGGTAATACTTGTTCTTAAGGGCTGTTCACATTTAGTAACTGAAATAGATACAAATATACATGTTCGACTTGAGACCCAGTTGCTTTTCTAGGTGTTTGCTTAAAATCCTATTAGAAATTAATTAAAATCAACCAATAAGATTGGTAGCTGTATACAGGCTAAAGTGATTGTTGAGAAATCTAGCTTTTTGTAAGGCTTCTTGAAAAGGAAAAATGCTAACTGTATGGAGATTATGGAAAACTAAATTCCATGTGCTCAAATTTCAATTTACGGAGAAGTCCAGAGACTGAGAAAAATCTGAAAATTGGTCCTTCCAAGTCAGAATTTTCAATTAGCTTTAAAACTTCAATTGTTAACAATGTGCTCTAAACAAGTGAAATTGAAATATCCTGAGTAACTTGTCACTAGTGCTGACAAGGGCAAAGGATGCTGATTGTACAGTCAGCATCTCAATTGCCTGCATGAATTTAGTCAGGAAGGCCAGCAGCAAGCCATTGCACCTCAGTTGCTTCATTATTTTAGAAGGCTTTTAAATTGCACATTCTGTCTTGAAATAAGTAGCACTAACTTTGTTTACCAGAACACACTTGGAATCTTTTCTGAAATTAATGATTTCACTCAATTAAAAACACAGCTCACTGGTACTTCAGCTTAAGAGCTAACAGGAATACAGTTGATTGTGTTTTTTAACCTCTACCTTAATAGAATCCAATGCAATTCTTCACATTTCTGAAATTTTCACCATTACTTCATTATTCTTTTAATAGGTTGCAGTATTCTACAGAGCCAGTCCCCGACATAAATTGAAAATTATAAAGGTATGTCTTACAGGGGCTCAAATGTTGGACTGTTGCTATGGGTATTGCCTATGCTGCCTTTACTTAAACTATAACGTGCTACAGTGTGTCAAGATGAAATCAGAAATGCATCTGATTTGACAGTGAAGTGTACTTGAAAATATTACCTAGAAAAATGCATAGTGCCCACAAGGAATAGGTAGGTAACACTGTGCTTTCTTCTATGTAGGGAGCTGGGGATTGATTGAGATTTTGTGTCACGTTGCAGTTGAATTGACTAGGAACTTGAAAGAACAATATTTCTGATACTTGTCAGATGAGATAAAAGGGAATGAATTTCAAGCCATGTCTGTGGCAATGCCTCTATTCAGAAGTTAACAAAAGAAAGTAGCAAAGAGGGATGTACTCAGTGTAACAGCTGGAACAGTCAGAAAAGTAACAATAAGGAGAGCTCAAAACACTGAGACCATGGGCATGCATGCAAGACTTATAAGAAGGTGGTAATATGTAAATACAATATCTTCTATCTTTCTCTAGAGTTTTTTTCTTTCCCCTAGAGGCAAACTCTATATACCCTAGCTTTAAAATTTAGGCTGTCTGAATATATGAACTGAAGTTTAACCCAAAATATTGCATAAAAATTATTTAGAACAGAAACAGGTGCTTTTTTCTTTAGGACATTACAGTGCAATTATAAGAAATGGGGGAGTGGGAGCAATGACACAAACCTTGTCTCTAGAATAATTTTATAGGATGGGTTATTTCAATCCCTGATTTCAGTTCTTTTCCCTCTCTTTAGTCCCTGCAAAATAATGGTGCCGTAGTAGCTATGACAGGAGATGGAGTGAATGATGCTGTTGCTCTGAAGGCTGCAGATATTGGTGTAGCAATGGGACAAACTGGAACAGATGTTTGTAAAGAGGCAGCAGATATGATCCTCGTGGATGATGATTTTCAGACAATAATGTAGGTGGCCTTTATGTACATATCTTGTACTATATAGCTTTAATGAGATGTTGCCTGGGTTAAAACCAGTAGAAGTTTCCCTGAACTTGTAAGTGTAGCAGCTGTAAATGAGTCTTCTGCTCAGTCAGGTATTAGCACATTTGGAAACATAACTGAGGTGAAATTGTGAGTCTATTAGTGGTTAGATTTCATTCAATTTCTTACAAGTATAAAACTAATGAAAAAATGACAGAGCATTCCACTCAAGCTTTAAAAAATTTACATAGTTCTCCGTTTGTTTTCAACTCTTAAACGTGGTGGTTTCAGAAAAGGAAAAAAATATAAATTATTTATATATCATAGGTGAAAATAGGTTATTAGCTTCCGATAACCAGCTGTTTGTAGTTGTTCATTTTTTTGGTAGGTGTATTTCAAAAAGAACTTAGCTAAACATCCTATTTTGACTTTAATTCATCTGACTTTCGAAGGTGGTGATTGTTGACAGAGCTGAACTGCTGTCTGGCAAAATAGCCTTCATTTTGAAACTATGCATCAGTCTCAGAACACTTCAGTTCCAAAGTATGACACTTAAGCCTTGGGAAGAAGTGAAATGGAGAAGTACAGTATAAGAAAATCTACCTATGTAGCAGTATGTCAGAGGATGATCTGAGGTTGTCACACTGATTCAGCCAACAGAAATGTCCTGTTATGCAAAAGCATAACAGAGAAGGGAATCATTTTAACATAGTCAGAAGAGTACATAGGAGGGACATCTGTAGTAAGTACTTTACATGGGCTTAGCGAAGTTTTTGCTGGAATGCTCTATCCAGTTTTGCTCACTTCATCAGGAAACTTCTCAGTAGGAGAAAGAGAGGAGTGGCGAATGCTAAGGAAAAAAAGAAGTATGAACTTCCATAGTTTTACATCTTTTCCCCATGCTTTTAAATTTTTGTTTCAAGTTACAGAAGGAATGCTGTTTAATTATTGAGGGAATGGAAGATAATAATCAGTTTTATATGGAGCAAAGTAGGCTTGGTTTGAGTATAAGAAAATCCTTTCTCACTGCAGTAATTGTAATAATGTGATAGGCAAGTTGTGACACATGCTAGGGGTTGTGAAGATGGTCTGTACATATTTTATTCTGGTACAGGAAGAATACATGGACCTCTAAAGCCATGCTGTATTTCTGTGTTTTTTAGAAGTGTGGGGGGGTGAGGGGGCTGTTGGCTTTTTGGTTTTTGTGGGTTTTTTTGTTTTTTTAAAATTATCTGACTGGAATCGGAAGCTCTTATCATGGATGGTGGTGAATTTTGAACAAAGGGGAGATTTTACTAATAACATTTCATTTTGAAAGTTAAACACCTGGAAAAATAACTTATGATTATTCACAATCACAGCATAGTTTGGGTTATTATAGTCAAGCTGAAAAACAATGACTGCCAAAGTAAAAAGAACCTCAACTCCATTTGTTTCTTGCTATTTTTATTGCTGCTTAAATTCATAGCTTTTTTGGTTTATTTTAAGCTTTTCTTTGAGGTAGATTCGTTTGTCTAGTAACATAATCTTTGTTTTTAATTGCAGGTCTGCAATTGAAGAGGGTAAAGGAATTTATAATAACATAAAAAATTTTGTTAGATTTCAACTGAGCACGTAAGTTTGAAAAGCCATCAGTGTCAGAAGTTTATTGTGAATGAATCAAAGCGTGAAGCAGATGCATAAATTCATGTTAATACTGTAAATTTCAAGTAGGGTGCTGATCTACTGTGCTTTTGGGGTTTCACTGTTTTGCGTTTCGTGGCTTGTTTTGTTTTTAAAGACCCAGGAGATAGTGCAATAAACAGACGTGTAATTTTGTCATGGTTCTTCCTGTTAACATGTGTAAAGTCAGTTATCGAAAGGATAGAGAGAAACAGCATAGCTGCCTTTGGGTCCCTGTTTAAATGAGAAGCTTGTAGTCAGTTCCTCCTTAACCATAGCAAGTATTCAAAGGGAGGAAAACAGGGAATCAGGAGGTTAGTTTTTCTGAAATCTCTGTACTGGTTTGTGGAATGAGCTGGCTATATGAAGCTGACTTCCTTTTCTTGCATATAGGGATTTATGTGCTAGCTATATAATGTGCATGTAAGACAAGAAGACAAAAGTTTATTAAGCCTTAGTTTCAAAATCTTCGTGAGTTTATCTTATTGGATCTGAATTCAGGGACATGGTTTTTCTCTTCACCATGTTGTTCATCTACTTTCCTGAAGCCTTCATGACATTTCAGAGTGGTCTGAAATTTGCAGAAGTTAAAAAAAAACCCAAAACAAAAAAAGCCCTTAAATCTCAAAACAAACCCAAAAAAGCACCACAGAAACCTCAACCCGCAAACAACAAACACCACCCAAAACCTGTCCAAAACAAAACAGAACTAAATTCTCAACAAATGCTCTGAACACAACAAAACCCAGAAAAGATCAGCTTGTTTATCTGCATAAACATTGTAAGAAGTGGCATATACTTTCAGTCTTACCAAGTGTTCTGCACTGGTATAAGACTAGACTAGAAATCTGCTGCTGAAAAATAACTAAGTATAGATGTTCTAGGAAACTGTGCTCGCGTGTTAGCCCTCGGAATGGTAGCCTCAGGTTTTTGATGGATCAGTTACCCTTTGTTTTTTTTCTGTCCCTCTTTGCAAGGAAAGCATAATAGGGTTCAGTACAGTGCTAAATTTGGAATTATTATAAGCCTTGCTCTCTTCTTCTTGGTTATGAAACCACTTAATCTTGCACTGAGAACAATTAGTGCATACTTGTTTACAGAGGTTTCTAGTGCTGAGCTTGTAGCCAGCTAATCTGTTTTTCAGTCTTTGGCCTGGCCTTCTCATCTTGCTAGTAATGAGGAGTTGTTGTAGGTATTTTTAGGGAGCTTGATAGTACCTTACCTTGACTGACCAGGCAAACCAGTGACAGGTGCACAGAGTGAATTTGTTTACATCAGAAGTGGGAAAGTAGTTTGTTTTTCAAAACCATATTTAGAAGTTCTGCTTTTGGCACAAGAAAAGTATAGGATCCAGTTCCTCATAAAAAAAATCAATTAGGTGATGGTGAGTGATAATTCTGAAATGTTACCTAAAGGTTAAGGAGGTTTTTAAATGCAAATTTGCTGCCTTTTTATTGCAAGAACAATGCTGCTTTCTATATATTCTGTGTCAGAATGAGCATTCTAAAGGATTTCCTGCTCTACCTGTAAAGTTTGACTTACATCAGTCATTATTCACACTGCCAAAATCTGTATCTGCTCTTAAACACTTGAAGTGTTGATTACAAAGCACTTATCAGTGGATCTTCAGAAATGTTCCATGCTGACAGTTGTAAAAATGGATTCTTTCAACAGGAGTATAGCAGCACTGACTTTAATCTCACTGGCTACATTAATGAACTTTCCTAATCCTCTCAATGCCATGCAGATCTTGTGGATCAATATAATTATGGATGGACCTCCAGCTCAAAGGTAAGTAATTCCTTTTAACTCCATTAGATTCTGTAGTCCTTTTATTTCAAAAAGGAAAATGTGTGCTCGTAAAGGAAGCTGTGAAGTGTTTAACTTCAGTGAAATGTTTCTGAAATAGCAGACTTTCTCTATGAATTTCAATGTTTGCAGTATTGTTCTGTGTTAATTCTATTTAGTTTGCTTTAGTATCTAGTGATACGAGGGCAGCAAGGATACCTAGAGATCATGGATATACCCATAAAACTTGCATGCAGGGTTCCAGCTTCCCTCCAGGTTCTTCCAATGACTCTCTTCACTGCAAGTAGATGGTGGAGGGAGAGATGGTGAGGAACTAGTATTAAATCCTCTTTCCTTCAACTCAGGAAGTCTAACCCTTAAAGTAGAAGCAGTGAATTACTTTTATGATGATAAAAATATTAGATGTTCTTTTAATTATAAGCCTTGGGGTGGAGCCTGTGGATAAAGATATTATTCGAAAACCTCCAAGAAATCTGAAGGACAGCATTCTGACCAAAAACCTGATTGTTAAAATATTGGTTTCATCAATAATTATCGTCTGTGGAACACTGTTCGTCTTCTGGAGAGAGGTATGACAAAAGTGCAAAACTTAGAGCAGTACCAACCTAGTTTAAAAGAAACCCTTTTTATACCAGCAATTGGAATTAAGAATTAATGTGAACTTAGTTGTGAGTTTTGGACATGCTTATTGAATACTAGAAGACTAGAGAGGAAGATTTTCAAAACAGTTGTTGAAATGAGAAATAGAGTTTTATTCCTTAATCTCTATTTTAACATAGACTTTTCCAGGTTCCAGATCTACTTTGGAAACTTTGCCCATAGAAAGTAATTATGCAAATCTTCTAGCCAAATTATTATGAAACAACCATTTGACTCTATGTTCCCAGTAGAGAAGAATGTTGTTTGAACATTTGGTTCAATGCACTGCATTATAGAATTCCTGCTATTCCATGTGCTTGCATAAATCTTGGTCAGGATGTTTCATTTAATCATAGCTTGGAATTGCAAATTGTTATAAGTTACAGGTGTGTAATATTTGCTGTATGATTTAATAAATCAGCTTGGGGAAAACAAGTTACTTTGGCTTTAATTTCCTAGCTAGTAAAACTTACGGTAGAATTACTGTAATAATTTTGTTTAATTGACTTTGGTTCATTGTGGAGGGTTTAAAGCATGCTAAAGTAATTTAATTTTTCTTTTGTTGGCAGTTAAGAGACAATGTAATAACACCTCGAGATACAACCATGACTTTCACCTGTTTTGTATTTTTTGATATGTTCAATGCTTTGAGTTCTAGATCCCAGGTAAGTGATTCATGTTGTCCATTTACACACTATTAACACAATAATCAGAGTTTTCTTTGAGGGAATATCTTGCTGTGTTTGTTTCAAGTGTTTTCCTGCAGATTTACTTCACATCTGCTATTAAGCTCAGAGTTTTATGTATTTACTAGGTAGTATTTCCTACATTACAGATAAGTTAATTACTTAACTTGTTTACATGGGGGTGTCCTGACAAAAGGAATAAAGATGTTATTAAGAGCTGAAGTGTGATGGTCCTTTGTATTGCTGTGTACACTTGGTTGTTTTTTTCTCTTCCTGGAAATTCTGTCAGTTCAGCAGCCTTAGCAGAATGGGAAGTTTCCTGAAGGCCTTAGCTTTTATGTTTTGTAATCCTAAATCCATAGTCCAAGGACAATTTCTGAAACTGTCCTATATTTTTTTATCTGTGTCTATTTTTTCATTTTAAGGAAACAAGTCTGAAATTTTTTGGTAGTATACATTACTACATTTACTTTAATTTGCTGTCTATTTTCTGATATGGAAAACTGTAGGGGAAACCTTTTCTGATGAACTGTACTTGTGGAAAAGTGAGCTTAATATGCAAGTTGTTGACTATGAAGACAAGTCTTTACTCTATTTACCAGGGAGAAAATGCAGTTAGCCTGTTCAAGAACTTGTTCTAGATTATCTAAGAGGTCAACAGTAATATTTTACATTTTTCTAAAAGTCTGGATGAAAAGAAATTGTAGTTTCTTGTCTAGACAATTAAAATTACATGTACAGTGTAACAATTTTTTTTTTTTTACAGACAAAATCTGTGTTTGAGATTGGACTTTGCAGTAACAAAATGTTCTGCTATGCTGTCCTCGGATCTATAATGGGGCAGTTATTGGTCATTTACTTTCCTCCACTTCAGAAGGTTTTCCAAACAGAGAGCCTGAGTTTCTTGGGTAAGAACAGTTCCCTTTTCAAAACTGTGCAGTAAGGATTAATTTATAAATGTGGCAGGTGGTGGGTCTGTAAGAGTGCTTTCTGGCTGTTTGCATCCAACAGGAATACAAAGCTTGCTGATACATTCTGGTTTGTGGGTAGGGTTTTTTGGGGGTTTTGTTTGTTTCATTGGTTTGGTTTTTGGTTTTTTTAAATCCTTTTAGATGTTTTCTTTGGGAACCATGCTTTAAATGCATATGGTACACAACTGATCAGTGTGTTCTTAAATTTTTAGGTGCTTATTGATTTGGGGGTTTTTAATATAAATTTTGTTGCAGGCAAAATTATTGACTTTGTAGGTTTTTGAGCAGTATTAATTTAGCTGTTTCACAGGTTTTTTCTCTGATTATAAACACCTTATTTAGAAATCCTGATCCTTTAATACCGATTGCATTGTCACAGGGTAAATAAACTCAAGATTTAAAAAAGCTATAGATACATAATACTGTTGGCCTCATTAAGACTTAGGTTTCTTACTTATGTGGTTTTCTGGAGTTGAATGATAGTAATGAAATACGTGTATTTATTGTAGCATAATTTCTGATTGTATTAATATTCTTTTTTCAGAATTAAGTATGTTGCTGAAAATAAGTTTATGAAATACTGTCAAAGCTTTTAATATCTTGCCTGTACTTATGGTTTGTGCATAAACCATGCATGTTAATCTTGTAGTCCTGCAAAAAATTGTACCTTGCTTCATTTCTCCTGAACTTTCCCAATGACTTGGAGAAAATTTGGAAGTCTTCCGTCTTGTTCTTTTGTAAGTCTCACTTCTGCCTAAAGTAGCAATTTTAAAGAAGGCAAATTATCTCTTCCAGATTTACTGTTTCTTCTGGGACTCACTTCCTCTGTGTGCATAGTGACTGAGCTAATAAAGAAGTTTGAAAGAAGCAAGGAAAAGATCCAGAAACGTGGAAGTTCTTCTTCATCAGCTTCGTCTTTTCTTGATGTATGATGCATATTGCATTCTTGTGTTTGCAAACTTAGCGATTGCTGTCTAAAGATGTTGGAGAAAGCAAAACAATATCTGGAGGATAAAGAAATCCTGAGGGCTTTTGACAAGTCCTTTGTTTCACTGGCTAATGACGAACTTCATGTTTCAAGACTGTTTAGAATTTAACTTCCAGCTGTGGAAGTAACAAATGAAATTATGCAACTTTGGTAACGTTTTTCCTCAAACATAAATTTACTTTTAAGATTGAATGGTATTGTGGGGGGGAGGGGGCAGGGGTTAATTTAAAGAAAGATCTAAGCCCAAGTCCCATTTTCTGCACTTAAAAGATATAACTGTGTAAAATCCTTCTCTTAGATATAAATATTTTAGTTTGTTTTTATTTAAAGCATTGTACTATTCTACTTTTATGGTGGTGGGACTTTGCTACTAATACAAGGATAAAAATATTTCAGAGGCATTCCACTGGGTTTAGAGTCTGTCACAAGAGTGCCATATTCTAGCTACTGTATTTATTTACTTTATCCTGCAATGTGTAAGCGGCTCAAGTACCTTGTGCTACAGTTTTTTTGTATCCCAAGTTTGGTTTTTTTTGCACAGGATGTGACCGCTGTTGGATCACTGTTTCTCTTTTCTTTTTCTGTGATTGAAAAGCCTATACTGCAATTTGAAGTAAATGTTTGCTTTTCTTATAAGTGTGTCGTCTCTTTGTTTTAAAAGAAACTGGCATTTACACCAAATGAATGAGCTTGTTTTGATATAATTGCAGATACAGGCTTTGTTTCGTGTCTTGTTCTGTATTTACTTCAGCTTATGACTGTTAGATCACTTGAGTGATTATAAGACTGTAGTTGTGGAAGTTATTTGTAGTGTACTGAATTAGAAAATTAATGCAAAAATCCTCACTGGGCAAAAAACCCCCATCCCTCTCTCAAAGAAGCTTCATTTTCCTTCCTTCATCCTTCCTTTGTGTTCATAAAAAACCCCCTTTTTACTGGTAGGGTAACTTCGAATTTTAACCCACAGAATTACTTTTGGAGCTAGAAAAGCATTATAATAGATTTGTTTTGATATGTTAGAAGTATTTTTAATATATTACAGTGTCTGAATACTCTAATATTCACTAATTGGAAATAGTGTTTTTCCTCAAAATAGTCTTGCCCTGTTGTCATCAGTGTCATCTTATCAGAGAAGAGAGTGTCATCTGTGTCATTTCATCATCCTTTCAGGAAATGCAAGGAACTATCACCTAAAGAATCTTGAAAAGAGGATGTCTTAAGATCTCTGGGGAGAGTCAAAGACACAGTGGTATCTCTTTCACTTGTAAACTTGTGCATGTGCATCTTTTCTCACTGTAGCCTGAAAGTGTGGCAGTGGCATTGGCTCTGGCCTATGGTGTTGCAGTAGTTATCCTGTGATTTGAGGAGGAATTGTCATGAACAGAGGCTGGGATATTTCTGCACTTGCCATTGTGACTTGCCGCACATGCCATGCTCAAAAGTGCAGTATGAATTTCTCTGCTAATGTTAAATTGTTTTCTTCTTTTTGCCTGTGGCATTCCTAGACTTTGCCAGGAAATGGGGCTGCAGACAGGGCATGCTGAGTGTGCTTCATACATGCAGTTCATCCCTGACTCTGCCTGACCCTCGATATGCCCATAATGCCTGGACTACCAGTGTGCTGGAGATGTGATCGTGTAAAGACAAGGATCCTGCAGCACTTGGCTTTCATCTCTTCCTGGGGTTGTTACTGATCTGGGAGGGCCTGACCAACTTGATGTCTTACAGAAATGCTCTCATGTCTTCAAGTAAAAGGTTCTTACTTACAGCAGTTCTGCCTTTCAGAAGTTGGACAAATTTGACAGTTGTTGAACAATTACTGTCTTTGGTAAGTGGGGCTGTAGCTGTTCAGTATCGTAGTGTGTTCACTATTTCAATGTAATTTCAGAACACTTAATTAATAAAATCCTTAGAATTCATTAATAAAGACAGATAGTAAAAGCTGACAGTGCAGGCTGATGAAGAATCTTGAACAAGCTTTAATTTTGGGAAGGGACAGCAACTATACCTTTCACACAGTAAGTCTTAACTTGTGGTTGATATTCTTCCATGGGATTTGACTGCTTTGTGCTGTGCTCTTGGTCTTGGAGTCCCAGAAATCTAGGTAAGTACAGATGAATGCTAAATTGTCATCTTAGCTTGGAGGTGTCATTGCCAAATCTTTAAACAAATGTTATCAAGTGTTCCTTTCCCGGCACAAGTCCCACTTTCTGTATAAAGTATGTCAGTCTAGACAAGAAATAAAATTTCAGTCTATTAAGGACAATTTTGCCTTATCGCAGGGTGGACTTAACTGAATGTAGTTCACTTCAAATATGCCAGAAGTTTCAGTGTTGTGTTTTCCAATGGAAGACAAAATACTAAGAAGTAACAAATCTAGTTCAATGTCATTATATATAAAAAAATGCTTGGACTGAATTCCATTGCTATTATGTTGGGTCCTCTGGTGATTCATTACCACCTTACAGCAGGTTTGAGAGATTTTTCTCCAGAGCAGTTGAATCAATAGTGGGAGCTTTCCACAAAAATTAAGAGGCATTTCTTATGGGGTGGAAATAAACAACAACTGAAGAATTTGCTTGCTTTTACTGAAGCATGGAATAAAGAACATTTTGGTTTTGATAAGGACCTTTGTTTTTTAATTTTTGTAGAAAGAAGAAGGAAGACCTGTAATGAGTCAAAAAGGAAAACTGTAACACTTTAAATTCTGCACGGTAACTCTAGAATCAGTAATTATTTTCTTCAGCCTGCAGGACTGGGTTTTGCAATAAGGTGTGTGTCATTTCATCAGCTGAATGATGATGAACGGCTGAATTCTGCATCGTTAACATATTTCCATTAGAGTAATTATTAATAATTGAGTCAGCATTCCCAAAGGTATGGTCAAAATGCCATGTGGTCATAGCAGTGTTTTTATTCCAAAGTGGAATCTTTGACCTTACTCCAGTCTTGTGAATTATCTAATTGAAGATCCAACTTCTTATCAAGTCTCAAGAATTTTTATGATCTCCAGCAGTTTTCTGATGTGGGATTCAGAGTAAATCAAGATCTCTCTTCTCACCAGCAGTAACAAAGTGGAATCAAACACACCTGTATTTTATATTTAGGACTTACTTTACATGTGACTATTTCTGATGATTAAAAACTGTAGGGAATTATAAGATTGCTAAAATAAATCATATGGGATTATAATGGAGAAGAGAATGAATTGGACAATTAAGGCTTTCAGTTTTAGTTAGTAAAATCAGTAACTTTAACCCCTTTCAGCTTTTATTTAAAAGTCATCTGATGGAAACGTGATGCTGCAGGCTGCTGTACGTAGAAACCTATTGAGAAGTGAGTTATGAAGTTCTGGCTTGTGGTGTGGTTGGGTGTACGTGCCATCTGCTGGTAGTTCAGTAAGTAGCAGCTTTTGTACTGGAAAAAATGTTAAATGTTGCTACAACAGGCTGTATCTCAAAACTAGTTTTCTCATTAATGTAACATCTTATAGCTCTATTCTCATTGACTTTATTTGGGCAGTATCGAGACTCAGCTGTACACTATAGGAGATCTTTCCTCTAAATCCCAAGATATGGTGAGTTACTTCCATGGGAACAGAGGTGATAGGGAGCATAAGCAGGACTGAAAACCCAAGCATGCAATGCAGGAATCAAGCTTGAATTCTGCTAAGTTATGGGCAAAACTTTGATGATTAAAGGTGGAAATTGTGATTTTCCTAAAAAGTGGATTCTTGTGGATTCATGAAAAGAAAAAACTCAAATGTAACTATATTTTATGTGAGAAAGACACTGGAAAACCAATAGTTTCATAAAAAAAGCATTTATGTAAATTGACTAATTATGCTGGAAGGTTTGCTAATGCAAAGCACTGAGAAATACTGATGACATAGAATTAAAAAAAAAATTATAAATTGGTTTTCAGTATTACTGTTGATAGCAAGGGTTTGTCAAGTAATTAGTGTACATAGGGGAAGTCAAAACAAGGTCTGGTTTTCAGTATAGCCGTTGTAGAAAGAAGAGTAAGGGTGACAACAGCTTGATAATAGCATAGGAATGCACACCATTACTTTGACAATTACTCAGAATTAGCAAACCTTAGGTTAGAAACTTGCTCCCATGTGACAGCTTTGTGTGTGCATGTAACTCTTTCCTACATCACAGGGGGAGGGGGAGAAATAAAATCTGAAATGTCTCCCTGAGTATCGCCAGAACCTGTAATACTGCAAGAACAACTTACTCAGTTCTCACTGAGCAAAGCTACCTCTCCCAGCAAGTACAAGTACTCTACCAGTAAAGACTGATTTTACAGTATTTTTAAACTTGTCAAATTCCATTTCAATTTCAACTGTTCGACTGGGACCACTGTGTTCCTCAAACACAAACTTTAAAATTGGATTTTTTGTAAATGAAGTGTTCACAGAGATGAGGCACAGCCAACTATAAATGTTCAGGAAAAGAATTCCTCTAAAATAGTCCTGCTTTGAAATGCTGAATAACTTTGCTCTCATTTTCAATTAGACTGATACCTTTAAAGAAAAGCAAAAACACCACAACTTTTATATAGTATTTCTTTTATACAAGTGTAAGTTACGAAAAGGTAAATAAAAAAAATCCCCATAAGCAAGATTTTTGGTAAAGATTGAATAAGGAACTTGTGTGAAAATAGTTGAGCAAATTCCAGTAGTCACATATTTTAATGTTACTTCTTTCATCAGCATGGCATTAGAAATTATTCCAAGAATGCTGCTTTCAGTCATCCACTTCCAGTGATGCAAACCTATTAATGTTGCATAAATGCTGAGTTTCTGGCACAGCACGCTGGATGGCTGTTTTTTTCTTATTAGATGCTTTCCTCTTTTTGCAGGACTGTGATCTGGTCTTGGTCATCTTCTGAAAGAAGTCTGGAGATACAGCTGACTCCACTGTATTTAACAAAACCAGATAAAGCTGAGTCATTTTTGGAGATAAAATAAACAGATTTTCCACGGAAGGTGCTGATTTAAGCTCTTGATACAGTCTGTGCACAAGGGTCCCAGTGTAGAGCCTGCTCAAAAGAAGGAGAGAATCTGCAATTAGAATTGCACCTCAACAGGACAGGTACAGAAACATGCTGCTTAATGAAAAAAACATACAGTATCCAATAGTAAACTCCTAAGGGACACCTATGCTAAGAGTATTTTTCTTTATAATCCCTTTAGAGAAGGGAGTTCTACTCTAAGTACTGGCCAAAGGAGTTTGACAGAGAAAATGAAACACGATAACACATTCCATCAGGGGCTTGTGTGGAAAGCAGATCTCTGGAACAACCTTACCTACTTAGGTCTGGCTCAGAGAGGAGAGTACCAAGTAGCTGGTTGAGATACAATCCCATCTGAAGACAGCACTGCCACTGGCAAAAACTGTGTGCAGCATCTAAATCAAAGTCGTTATTTTGCGATTTCTTTTCCTTCCATTTTAGAAATTCGTTATATGCAGCGCTGTCATCTTCGGCAGGTAGAACTGTGGGATCTAGGTTATAAAGAAAAAATAACATGGAAAGAAATGTTCTGCTGTGAACAGTACAAAAAGTAGAGGCTTCCACCTGGTTCTACCTGAAAGGAAGGTCTAGCCAGGTGGGGTGGTCTCGTCTCCCAGGTAACAATCCATAGGGCAAGGAGAAATGCCCTTAAGTTGCTCCAGGGGAAGTTTAGCTTGGACATTAGGACGAATTTCTTCACGGAAAGGATGATGAGACACTAGAATGGGCTGCCCAAGGAAGTGAGTGGAGTCACCGTCCCTGGAGGTGTTTAAGGAAAGACTGGATGTGGCACTCAGTGCCATGGTCTGGTTGACACGGTGGTGCTTGTTCAGTCATGGGTTGGACTCTGTGATCTCAGAGGTCTTTTCCAACCTAATTCATTCTGTGTGATCAAATCCAAACAAGCTTTTCATCTCACTACAACCCACTTTGAAACCCTGTCAATCTGGTTTCTATGAACCAGAATCTAAAGAAACTGTATAACCCTGGCATGCATCGTCTTTGCCATCAAATGAAGGACCCCTGGAGGAAATGTCCATAACCCTAACAGGTATAAATATTACTGAAGCAATTCCTGTGATTATTTAATACTTTCAAATTTGCAATGCATAGGCAGAAAAAGTGTGCCTGGACAACTCAGCCTTTTTAAGTACAAATGATTTTAGAAAAATGCAAAAAAAAATCGGAATGCTTCAAAAGTAGTTTTTTGATGCCTGAGTATGTTAAGCTTTTTTTTGGTAACTTTTATATCTAAATTAATATTTTGGTCCTAAAGAAAGTACTTATAAATACAAATTAATGTTTTACAAGGTGGTAAAGTACTGTTTTACCTATATAAAATGTTACATTGATGGTTAGCACTTTTTCTTTGTGCATATCAATGCAAAGAGTGTGACACCTCAGTATATAGAGTAAATCAAGGCTAATTCCTCTAAATTTGGACAACTCACTGTAAGTGCAGAGAAATGAATTATGGTCTGGATTTTTGTAATAGCTGAACACCTAAAATTCTATTCCTTGGAGACATACCTGGATCATCGGTTATCCTCTGCAGTTCTCCAGAAACTATCATTAGAAGTAGAGCCTTTAATTGGTTCAGCTTAACTTTTGGTTCTGAACAGCGTATCCAGTAACAGGTTACAGCAATAGGGAGTTGTAAGTGATTTGGGATAGGTTCTAGGAAACTCATTTTCACTCCCAGAGTCTCCAGCAAAAGCATCCGACGGCATGACACGGGCACCTGAAAGTAAATTTAAAAACTGGAGGTAAGAGACTTGATTTGTTGTGAGCAACTTCTAAAAGGCCAGTAAGTTCCTGGTTAAACTAGTTAGCTCTTTAGGTTTTTGATAAAAAATTATTAAAGTGTCATAGATATTCTGAACAGGAAATATTTTTTAAAATACTACTTTAGAAAGACACAGTTAAATGTCAGGTAGAAAGATAAAAGTAATTAATAAGTAATTAATTCCTAGCACATGTTCCCTCTTTGCTGTGCCATTTAACGTCCAGAGAGTGGTGTTACGAATTTTGTCCATAACTTCATGCATGCAGAATTGCAGCAGACTGTTCAGCTGCAATCTGAATGCTTTGTAAACCTTGATTAGGACTGTTTTGTCTACTCTTAGGCAGACATCCCCATAGCAGAAGAGAAACTGAAGTCAGTTTTGCCTGGAGCACTTTAAATGCAGAACAACATTTTTCTAACCTTTTGTTCAATTGATAATTCCCATATATTTACTAAGGAAAATTGTAGTAGCGAAGCTCAAATTCATTAAACAACACACAGACCAAAGTTGAAGTAAGGTGTCATTAATGTCTCTTAACCTAAAACATGATTTTTCAAGCTCCTATGTGCTGCATACTGTTTAAAAGGCCTGTACTAATAACCTATGTAAAGTAACCTGTACTTTGAACCTATAGCTATCTGTAGCATTTAATGGGTGTAGCAGTGATAGACTTGGTTCCTTTACAAAGTAGCCTCCAGGAAGTGACAAAAACATTCAGCACTGCCCACACACACAGATGTGTTCACAGTCGATCTGAATGCCAGAATGGATAGAGTATGTGCCTTAAAAATGCAGAATTAAAAGACATGGATAGTGTTTCTAGACATTGCAGAAATTACTGCATACAAAACCTCAGTTATGCAACTTCGAGAATGGGAATTACTTCCCATTATGGCAAAAGTTACAGTCTTAATCATTAGAATTTACATAGAAGTACTACAATGGTGACTGGAACTAACTTAGTACAACTTTCCTGTGATTTTCAGGTGTTTTTCAGGTGCTGTTCTGCTCTGGCAAGCATCAGAAGTTCATGTTAGCAGGAGCATACTTGGGGCAGGTAAAACTGCTCGGCAGCTGCAACATTCACACGTGAAATAATCACTTCTAGTAAAAAGGCATGGGTCAGATTTTGTTCCAGAACGCTGCTCGGAAACATTCCACAGCTCGACCAAATACAAATTAGGTTTTGCAGTGTTAAAATCAGGCTTTCATAAACTACATGAAACTGAATTCCTTCCCATAAAAAGCATAATACAAAATACACCCAAAATACATAGGATGAAATAAGGGCTTTGAATGGAAAATGAAGGGAGTATTCCATATACACACCCCAATTTCTCACATAATTTGTCTTGGTACACTTGGAGGGGGGCAGAAAGAAAAGGAGATGAAGACACCCTGATGTAGTTTCTTAAATATCACAGGTACCTCCGTATTAAGTAGTTACTTACTGAGGTGACTTAGTTCAGACATCACATTTAGCGGCCAGTCGGCAATGAGTCCCAACTATTTTTGTGTCACTCGTGAAACACTGTTAACTGTCATCTGTCGTGACAACCATTTACCTCCATTAGCTTGTCCAAAGGAAAACGATCATCACAAAAATCTGGGGGCAGGCTTGCTGCTTGAACAAATGTTTTTTTAAGTGTCTTTTGGCATCTGTCAAACTCACATACAATGGGCAGCTCGTTGGTCCGCTTACTTGGAGAAGCATCTTCAGTACTGTGAGATACTCCCAGAAGCAGTCCGTAGATAACTTGTCGGATGGGCAAAGCTGTGCTGTGAGCACTGGGTCTCTGCATGTTCTCCACCTGAACGCGGAGGAAGGTACTTCTAAGTATCAGGGCATTGATGATGAATGGGGCCAGCTTACCTTTTGCCAAAGCATCAAGTACCCACTGCGGTACGTCTGCTTTCCTGGCAGCCTCGCATTCATAGCTCCCATTCAGAAAGAAGTCCTCGAGATTCACGTCAGACGGAGCATAATCCTCCATTGAAGCGCACAGAAGCTCCCTTATTTCTTCCCTCTGGTGTTTCTTAAGGTATTTCAGCACGTTGTCGACGGCCTCGGCGGGCTCCGCAAACTGCGCCAGCCAGTTCAGCAGTCCCTGGAGGCGGAGGTGCTTCCCGCCCTTCCCCGCCGCGCAGCCCCTGGGCAGGCGCACCTTGCTGAAGAACGCCTCCAGCGCTTCCAGGCCGATGTAGTCGTTCCCGTTCATGACGGCGAAGAGCGGGAGCAGCCCCTTGCTCAGGTGCCCGAAGTGCCTGCAGAACCGCTCCGCCGAGAAGCAGCGCGCGGGCACGTAGCACCCCTGCGGCCCGGCGGCGGCGCGCACGCTCTGCCACTGGAAGTGGGACAGCGGGCAGTAGCCGCCCGCCAGGTCGAACACGCAGAAGTCGCTGTCGAGGGAGAGGACGGGGCAGCCCCAGCGGTTGGCCAGCCCGGCGATCTCCCGGTCGGCCTCGGCGAAGCACTGCACGAAGGGCACGCCGAGCCGGCCCAGCGCCTGCACGAAGGCCTCGCGGGTCAGCAGCGGCACCAGGCAGCCGCCGGCCCCGCGGGACAGCCCGTGGGCCGCCCGCAGCTGCTCGGCGGCGCGGCCCCGCAGCGTGGGCAGCTTTCTGTCCTCGGCGCCGCGCCCGCCGTCCAGCACCACGAAGGGCGCGACGCCGCAGGCCCGCAGGACGCCGAAGAAGTCGCGCACGGCCGCGGCGAAGGCGCCGTAGTCGCCGCCGCGTCGGAAGTCGGCGTCGGGGGCGAAGCAGAGGCGGTGGTAGAGGCTGCTGCCGTCGATGACCAGCTTGGTGTCCCGCACCCGCAGGTCGGTGAAGAACACCCCGCGCTCCTCCACGAAGCCCGTGAGCCCCTGGACGCCCATGGCGCCGGAAGCAGTGCCGGCAGAGGCACGCGGAGCCCTCCGATCCCGGATCCGCTTCCTCTTGCTCCTCCCGCCCGCCCGCCGGCGCTCAGGCGCGCGCGCGCCGTCTCCTGGCGACGGGGCCGCGAACAGCGCGGGGCGGGCCGGGAGCGCTCTGCCGGCGCCCGTTCTGCCCCGGGCCATCCCCAGGGGACACGGGGACCCTGAGGCACCTCAGTCCCCGCCGCTGGAGCGGCAGGAAGCGGCGCGGACGTGGGGCACCGCCGGCTCCCGGGGAGTCCCGCCTGTCCCGGACGGGTGAGGAACGGGGACCCCGCCCTCGCCCCTTGCTGCGAGGGTGTTGATGCCTTAGGATTTTAGCTTTTATATTTTCATATGTTTGTAATCCTGCAATTCTTCAGTGTATAACTCTGAACTCCATATAGAGTGTTAGCAATTGCTTTTCCTGTTTTTGTCAGACACAACAATTCCTCTCTAGCCCTGAGAATCGAGGACACCTCACTGTCTCAGGCCCCGAGAAATGCAAACGAAAGTGAGTTGGGGGGGAGCAAACTGGGAGAATGGGACTCCACTGCCTGAAGCTGTAATTGGACAATTAGCCTCCGATATGCAAATGGACAAAACTTATATCTGTCCCAAAAACCTGTGACTGTGTCCATCTTGGGTATAGTCTCTGCGAGACTCCTGCACTGCCCAAGGTGTGCCCTGTGCAGGCCTTTCAATAAATCCCTACCCTTTATCCTTTCACTCTGTCCAGCCTCTGTTCCAGGTCAGCCTCTCCAAGGTATTAGTCTGGGTGCTAACTTGTGTTCTGAATCTTACACAGTCTTGTAACAAGGTAATAACATCTCTGAGATTATCCTAGGGGATCTTGGCTTCCCGAGTGTGCATCGGGGAGATACTAAATTTGATAGCCAAGTACATTTGACCCGGTTTTACTGTCACCCTCAAGCTCCTTTGTTACCGGCACTAATACTAAAATCTTAGTTATCATTTCTCTAGAAGCAGTAAAAAACTGAGCTAAGTGAAATGATGTCGCTTTAGCCTTAAGTAAGTTTATAAAGATGTTGCAGAAAGTAGTAATGGAGCAAGTGTTAAAAAGTTAATTTTATTTTTTCTTTCATGAAAGAAAAAACAAGGAAAACCTCATTTTTTGAATTTTCAAAACATTTAAAGGATCAGGCCAGTGAAGTCATCAGCAGGAAAAAAATCAAGGTAGTAAACACTGAAGATATTTAGAGCTTAAATATAAAGACTAGAATTTGTGCTGCAGAGGGTGGAGGGTGGCAAATGTTAATGTAACACAATGGTTCTTAGGGAATGAAAAGAAAACATCATAGAATTGGAAAATGGCCTCGACTGGCAAAGAAGGGATTATCTTGGAAGCAGAAAATGTCAGGATATGTTAGCTGTTGCTAAAGAAACCTGAAGGTTAATCTTTCTTAGAGAAACTAAAAAAGGTCAGGGAAGAAGTTGAGATGGTTTGTGCTTAGCGTGTGTAGGTGGAACTATGAAAGCCTAACCAGCAGTTTTCCTTCAGTTTGCATCACAAAGAGGAAGATTTAACTCTAGCCAAGGAAGAAAATAATTTTTAAAAAAGTGATCCAGACAATGTAATTGCATTAGTTTGGATGGCATCAGCAGGCTGCCTGGCTCTGGGATGGGACTTGGGAATGGTGGATGGGACAAAGGAAACTCTTTACCAAAGTTACTGGATAGGGTACACTGAGATTTTTTTAGGAGAGGAGAGCTAGAGACTTGATTACTTTGTGTTATCTCTAGTTGTTTTGAACTTTAATGAACTAGTTGATGTTGCTGCTTGGGAAATACCTGCTCAGTGGGAGATGGACACTGGTAGGAAAGGAACACAAGGATGATTGGGCTAAAGGTTTGAGTGAGGTAGGAGAGGCTGTGGTTCATATACTTCTCGAAGAATCCATCAGTCTTATGGCTGAGTCAGTCTTTGAGATCTGTTGGCTCTTACAGGGCGTTTCTTTCAGATGCTGTGCTCAGCAATCCACCTCTTCCGTGCCATTAAAAGGCACCTGCGATGCCGCAATGGCAGTCACTGGCCTCTGCCTTCTGACACTCTTCAGCAGTAGATGCTAAAGCATTTCACAAAGTTACATGATAATTATCACTATTGCTATATACAGAGGGAACCTGAAGCATAGAGAGTAAAAGGTGAGAGGCATTATTAGAAATAAAGCCCAGAAGTTAAACTCAGTGAGCTCCTTGATGTTAAGCATGGTTTTGTGGTGTGAAGGATTGTCATAGATTCCTACACCCAAGGAAGCATGAAAATTTGAAGGTGAACTGTGTTGAGTGACTTCAGAAAGAAAAAAAGGGTATAGATAGCTCAGCAGTTTTTTTAAGTGCAGTTATTTCTAAAGGAATTTATGAAGGCATGCATAAAACAGCAATTAGGAGAATAGAACAGTAAATGAAAATTACGTAAACTTTCTAGAGCTGGCAATATAATATTTTATGGAGTTCATCTTTCTGCCCTCCTCTCCTCCACACCTCAACATGATCAATTTAGGCTCCTTCAGACAGATTTGGAGTTGCAGAGAAATAATTTTCTAGCTGACATTCTTTCCTTAGCATTTGCATTTCAAAATTTTTATCAGTGTTGCTGAAAGAGAATAAAGAAACAGTATTAGGAGTGCTTTAGTTTAAAAAACATGCAGGATTTGTGTTATTAAGAAGTCTTGTAGTAATTAAAGTTTATCTTTGTTTCATAACATGGTGACAGTGCAATGTCAGGCTTTTTGGTACAGTGTGACAGCAGCTCAGCAGATGGGTATGAAAATAGGTTCTTGTGCCTATATACACACACACAGAGTTTGTTGTTGCAAGATACAAATCTGTAATCTTAATTTAGGCTGTGCATTCATTTGGAAGAGAAGCCAGTGACTTGGAACATGAAGTTGTACAGCTTTTAAGACTAGGCAGTTTGTCTTTTCTCTTCCAAAACCACCACCACCACCACAACAAAAATCCGGTTGATGTGCTTGCCTTGACTGTGAAATGATGTGGTGACCAAGGCCAGTGCAGGCCCACTGCTCTGCAGCGCTGATGGGTGGTAGCAATAGTAGCACTGATCTTGCAAGACCTTTACTTGCTCCAAAGCATCTTCAAGCAAAATGTGATGCACATAGCATTACATAAAGACAAAGTAATGAAAGCAATAGTGTTAATTATGTGCAGTAAAGCACCAGCCTTTTTTTCATTTGGAATGAGGAAGGTTAAGTAAACTCATGTTATGCTATTGAAAACCATAGAAATGCTAGGGCTTGGCCTTTGCCGTCCTTATGATTTCAGAATTAGGACCTCAATTAGATAAGAGTTCCAAACCAAAGCTACATTGTTGGAAAGGTTGGAAAGGTGAGTCGTGAAAGAACACAGTGAAGGAGAAATGAGCTTTAGGGAGACTTGGGTTTTATTGGAAGGCTTGTAGATTTTCTGTGAAACTAATTTGCAGAAGATTCTAGTAGTGAGTCACAGAGAAGCTGTGAGGTCAGCACTGGAACAGATGGTGAAATCTGAGGGGTAAATGAAGGAGCAGAGAAAACAGAGGTGGGAGAGAACTCAAATTATGAGTGGAGGCTATGCTTCAATATGTCCAAAAATCTTGAAACTTGTATCCTGAAATGCAGATATTTTTGGTCTCAGGTACTGTGGTGGTATAAAGACAGGTGGTGAGGAAGAGTGCCATATCTAGGGGAACTGTACTATCAGTTCAGTGAATTAATTTAAGGTTGATTTAGAGGAAGACTGACTATTTCACATCTACATTATCTGGAGTTTGTATATCAAGTCTGCTGCCTGCAGTTTAGCAGCTAATGATTCCACTTAATTTGTGTATGCTGCAAGCAAACTGTACTGTAAAAACTGCAACAGAATTAAATGAAAAGTTAAATAAGAATAATACACTGAAAAAATCAATATTTTTCTGTTTCAAGTGATTTCTGTGAACATCCATGGAAGAATAAAAGGATTTGAAATCTACATCCTAGAGAAATTTGTGTAGTTTTTGTTGCACAGAGAAATGCTGAAATTTCAAGAAACTGCTAAGCATGTCGCTGTTGCCAGATCTAATTCTGCTTGCTCAGATGCTGTGATTGCAGGAAGATACACTATTCAGAGGAAACTTGGCAATGGAAGCTTTGGAAGTGTGTATTTGGTTAATGACAGAAAAGCAAAGCAAGGAGAAGAATTGTAAGTAAACCTTTCACATGCTTTAAATAAAAATGTTGGAAACATATTTCTTACATTGTAGATACTTTCTTTGTATTTTTGTCTCATCTCTCAGTTGGCGTTTACGTTGCAGCCTTAACTGCCTAACTTTTGTGAGGATGTAAGGTAGAAGCAGACTTTTTTGGATAACACTTAATTGGATGCCTTCAGGAATTGATTCTATGTTACTGTAAAGATTCAGATTGTTGGGTCTCAAAAGAAACTGTACAGTATTGATGACCTAATTTTTATAAGTGAGTTGTCTAAATGAAACCTGAGAAGGAAGAGTTACAGAAATTCCAGTAAACACCTTTTTGTTTGCTGTATACCCTAACTGGTAGAAGGTTTGATTGTTTTTAAATTACCAGCAAATCTTGAATTTTTTTTTCTTTTTTTTCTTTTTTTTTCAAACCTATCTGAATTTGGATAAGTCTCATCAGTTTTTTTGATGAACCCTTTGGGATCCTGAAGCCACAATGAGAAAAGAACATTTTCAGAGTGTTGATGTTCCTGTATGTGGGTTCGATGTTGGGTTTGTGGCTGGACTTCCTGTTGTGTAGGACTGTGTTTTTCTACCTTGATACTTACACCAAGTGAAATTTAACTACAAATATTTTTGGTTTATCCAAAAAAAATTGTTAAGCTCTGTCTAAAGTCAGAAATATCTGATCAATGTGCTCTTCAGCCAGAAATACATGATTCCTTTAAGTATGGGGGGTCTATTGGTCCTTACTGATGGACACATTAATGAGCGCTTATATGATTAAGGAGCTTTTTTTGATTCATTTGTGCCTCACTTTTGCTGCTTGTGGCCACACATTATTGGCAATATTGCTTTAATAAGTGTGCATCCAAGACATAATTCTGTCAGTTGTTTTCCTTCTATATCAATTTACATATTTTCAGCTCCTTAGATTAGGATGAGGGTCCACTAAGCTCTTAGCTTTTTTTACATGGCTTCAAGGGTTTTGACTCTCATAGCCTTACCTACACTTTTCTCAAAAAAGTGTTCTTTAATGAAATATTTCATTAAAACCAATAAACAATATTTTTCACTTTATGTCAAGATAATCTATCATGCAAATGGAGTGACAGGAGCTACCTGAACTTCTAAGACACTTCAGAATTCAGCCGTTACTGAACTCATTCTTAGAATATTAACAGTATAGTGAAATGTGGGTCTCACACACTTGCTGCTATAGCACAGCCTGCCAAACTTCAAAAACAAGGAACATGCCTTAAGCTTTTAAATGGCTATTTTAATTTTTTTTCTTAAGAATTTTGAGTGACTGCCTTGAACATTCATTGCCTGCAGCATTTCATGCCTGCGTTTTGTTAGGGATGAGCCTGAGTGTGTCCTCTGCTACCATCAGGACAGAGACTGAATATCAAATGACGTATTTTTGTTTTTATTTTTATTTTTTTTATCAGTCTCTTTTTGTGACCACAGTACAATAGAAATATACCGGTTTTTAACCAGCCCGTGTGTGTAGATGTGCAATGCTGTATTTATGCCTTCTGTCACGAGGGGGTGCTCGCCTATCACAGTTCATTTCTTCCGCGCCTCAAGTGTGAATTGATGAAGGCGTCTCCCAAAATTTCTACCACCTATATGCTAATAGTTTACAAAAATACTGTCCCAGCTGAGCACGAAAACACAGGTAGCATAATGATATAGAGTGTAGGATTTAGAAATACTGGTTTCTTAAGGGGGTTAAATATGCTAGAAGTCACATTCTCAATACTGCTTTCAGATAATCTCATATGGAACTGTGCTGGTTGCTGCTTATGTTATATATACTTTCGAATGAAAATTGATGTGGTTATGGTTCTTACTCTTTAAAAAGAATGATCTTAATACAGCTCTGAAGGCACTTTGACAGAAAAAAACCAAAAACAACACAACCGTGACCTCAGCAGAATTAGAATTCTATTTTTATTGTTTCAGAGATGATCTAGAACATGCTGAGACAAATATTATGTACAGTGTAAACTCAGCCACAGATAATTTTCTGAAAATTGCTATAGTCTAAAGCACTATGAAAAAGCATAGGAATAAATCACAGGAATACAAATTCCCAAGAAAACTGACATATTGATACAGAAGCTGTTCAGGGATATCTTTCTTGGTTTTCCATTAGTGCAATGTTTACAGAATGAGTTCATGCAGAGACTAGCAGTGATTATTGTGTAATTTCAAGTATGCTTAGCAAAACTTTTGCGTGATTCTGGAAACAGTTTTAGGTTGTGCCTTGTATTTTGTTACCTCTCAAGGATCATACCTGTAGTGAGTGAAGTGTTATGCACAGAGTCGCTTCAGCTGGGAAGGAGAGAGAGTTGATTTTTTGGGGCATACCTCAAATTAACAGACTTATTTCACATGAAACTCTCAGGGCTGCTCAGGCCAGCAGTGCCTGCCTTTCTAAGAAGTACATGCCAGCTTCATGCTTCTCTCTAGTTCTTTGTATGGCTGGGATCAGGATTATTGACTTTTTGAGGTCATAGTAGATCAGTATGATATGGTTGACTTGCCTACTCTATAAACAATAAGGTTATGAAGTACCACAAGTGTAGTAGCAAATGTAGGTCCCTTACTGTAAGTCCCTCTTAGTGTTGCATTGTATGACACATTCCTTGCCTGTTGCTTTAACTTCCTAACTGGTATTTTTTTTGTAAATTGTATTTTCTGGTGCAAGAACTTTTGATCTTGTGGGATGATTCTCATCAAGTATGACAGAGGGTTAAATATCTCAGAAAGAAGTCCCTGCAATTTACGTGAAAGCAGCAGAGTAGAGAACAAAAAGAATGCCCTCATAGAGAGAAAGGTCAGAACCTGGGAGGTTCTTCACTATGAACTAAGTTTCTCGTGTATTAAACAATGTATGTAGGAGAGACATTATCAATTTCCCGTCTGCTTTTGGAAGAAACTATAATCAGAATTCATATCTTAGACCCTAAAGTCAGTTAAGCACAAGAGATACATCTGTACAAAAGCAAGCTTCTTAGTTCCAGTTTACACAGGATGTCTTAGTTTGTGGATTATTTGATATTTATTTGTTCCTGGACACTGTGGACCTAGACCTACCCAAAACAGATAACATGGTTTGTATAAAGAAAGTAGCAGGATTGTATCAGCATTTTTACAACTAAGTAATATTCCCGCAGTCATTTCTATGCTAGTCCCCCAGAGTATCTTCTCAGTTAATTGTACCAGGTAATTATGGTTAAAGACAAGGCTTTTACAGCAGAGATTGAAGTTCAGTGGTAGTCTTGAAGGACAGTGCCATCACTTAAAGAAAATGAATGTCCTAATCAATTGTGCCAAGGGAAGCTCTGGGTTAAGTGCCACTGATTCATAACCATGTATGGGCAAGCAGATGAAGTACACAGTAGGCAATAGGGACTTCCAGCTCATAAATATTCACAAGGTATTTATGGGTCCCTGTGGTGGAAAGAACACGCTGACAGGTGCCAAACTCCCTGGACTGCTCCACTGTGTGGCAACTGTGGGGAGTCAGCTCAGCTTCTGCATCTGACTTGCATTATAGCTTTAATCCAGACTCATGCTAGGATTCCTTGGAAACTGTGCACCTAGCTGAATAATTTATCATGTGACTTTCAATTATTTATGACTTCTTATAACAAATGGTATAAAATCTAAAGGTGGAAGAGATTTGTAACTTATGAATATCCAAGTGACAGTCTGCAGATTGCTGTGTTGTCAAATCTCTGTGTTTGCTACCCGTTTGCTTCTCTGAAGGTATTCCAAGGGAATGGTCATTTGATGCTGAATTGATTAAAACAGTATCGAATTACTGCCTGCCATTTGCTGTGTGCATATTCATCTAGTTATGCTGCTTTCCTTTATTCTTCTCCTTCATTTAATAATGAAAACTAGAAATTAAAACTGGAATCTATTAGGACGTTTTAGATTTGTGAACAGATACCACGATCTCCTTGAAAACTGATCAAAGGTGCATTTCCTGTAGGACCTTCCTGATTGTGGATTATTTTTAAGTAAGTTTTTCTTAAAGAACCATTTTTGGCTTGTTTCAGTCACATGTGCCTCTGCTTCATGGTGTAAGGCTCAGCTACCATGTGTGTCAGCAGAGCTGCCGTGGCTGCTGAGGGGTAGGGTCATGCTTGGCCCAAGTAAGAGACCAGAAAAACATTGACCTTGTGGATTTAGCTAGAGCAATTTGAGAAGCGAGCCTTCATGAGCTTTCCACCTGAGTGGCCAAGCATGACTTTTGTATTCTGTGAGCAATGTTACAGGGGTCAAGGCCTAGAGCTAAGTGTCCAAGCAATTTCCTTGCTGAAACCTCCTTAAGGGTGGCTGATGCTCTCATGCTTTAGTTAAGAGTACACCTGCAGTGGAGGCTGCCAGGAAGTGAAACTGTAAATGTTGTGCTTCAAATTTAGCTGGCAGTGCCCGCTGTGGCCACAATGGTTTCAGATCGTTTCTAGTGCAGGCCAATATGATCCTGATTCAAAGAGAAGTTTGATAACCCCAGACTCACCCAAAGCAGATCTCACTGGAAACCACGTGGGAAGGTGCTTTGGTCCCTCCTTCCTGCATCCCTGTCAGTGCCCATCTTTTCCTGCAGCCCAGCATGGCACAGCAGGGCTCCTCCAGCTCAATATAAGAAAGTTTAGGAAGTTTCTGTGCTGGATAAGGCTCTAGTGGGGGCCGCAGTGTAGCTTGGTGTTGGAGCACAGATGAAAGATTTTGCCCTGCCCATGCTGGTGAGGGTTTCGGCAATTTAAAGTCACAGCCATGCTGCAGTCCTTTGCACAGGCAATTACTGTGTTAAAATTTCTAATTCCCTCATAATCAAAAGCATAAACCCCAGCATTCTGCGGCTTCTTTGGAATCAAAAGAGCCATACTGGAACATGTTGAGACCCTTCGTTCGGCTTGTGTAACACAGGTGTCTGCGAAATCCTCCGCAGCACCATCTGATACAACTTTTACATCTGCTTAGTCACCTTTATGAGCTTTGGTGGTATTGTTATTGATTTTTCTTTTATATTTTTTTTTTACTGCTCTCCTTTTAATATACCTTTCTTAAACTAAGTAGCCTACTTTTTCATTTTCAGTGGGACTCTTTGACTGGGGAGGATTCTAACTAGGTCTTTAACGTATGTAAGTGGGAGGCAGCGTGCCTTAAAGGAAATACTACTTGGGTTTACCATAAATCTTGTCCCCCACAGAGCCAAGCTCCCAGGAGCTCAGTGCTGCAGCACTCACCACATTCTGATCTGATGTGCAGGCAGTGAGCAGTGCTGGTGGCTGGGTTCATTGCTTTGAGAATTGTTTCCAAGTAACATTTTCAACATTGGGTGCAGAACTGTGCTTAAGGCATTATTGGTGAATTACCTTTCTTTAAGGTGCACAGCAGAGACAGAATTTAATGATTTTGTAATTAAGCAAATGCCTTCAGATCACTTCTGTCTCATTCATTCTGCTGAAACTAGTTTTCATTCATTTGTAAGCTAGTTTTAGTAAGAAAATGGGGACAGGCACAGTATTATTAATTAGGTTGAACTGTGGCCACCTGCCTCAAAGATACTAGAAGTGTTTGAAATATTTGAATATGCCTGTCTACTGTACCTTCTTATGGGCTACCCTTGTTAGCAAGGTGTTTCCTCTTATGTTTGCATCAGGGGTGTTTTAATGTCTTCCATGCGGAATGAGCCTCCAGTTTTTTGTTGCATTCAGTACATTGTAATGAGAAAACTGCTGCAGTGAGTGGAATAAATTCTGGATTTGCTGGACAGTCAGTGTACTTTTCCCTATTTTTTTTCTGTTTTATTTTGTTATTGTACTTATGTGACTTACTAGTAACTATAATTCCTAGTTCGTTGTTTCTCTTACATCCGCGGTGTGCCCTTCAAGTGTTCTAAAACTTCTTAATGTTGCTGGCTAGTTGCTTAATTTTTGAATTGCATGTATTTCACTGATTGTTAAGACCGGAGTATCATACTCAGGAGGGCTTAAAAGTATTAAAAGATTTTTATCTAACAATGGATGTTTTATGCAATTAATTTCCTCAGCATTGCTTGATTCCCTTTGCCTTTGATTGTAGACTATTTAGTAACGTGCTTTTGTAAAGCTATAAACCATGTTTTTATCTTTTTCTACACTCCTCTTCTCTCTTCTCCTCTCCTTTTTTTTTTTTTTTTGTACTATAGATACTTGAATGCATATCAGAAATAAACATTGAAGGAGATGCTTGATGGAAAGAGACATGTAGGGAGAGTGAATTTTCTCATTAAAGTTGCAGCAATTACTGTTTAAATTACTTTTGGGAATTAATTCCACTGAAGTGACAATACTGTTGACATAAATATCCTTGCAACAGTGAAAGGAACATAATTCTGCTTACAAATATATTTAAATTCATAAGAGAACCAATTAAATTTTGCATTAACAAGTCTTTTAGTTGAATTTCTATGGAATGCATTCTTACAGCAATTTTTAGTATGTCTGGTTTCCCTTCACAACTCTCATTGTTCAGAATAGTCCATTTTCTGTGAACTGATGAATATAGATCATGATATGAAGGTCTTTCTTCAAAATTTCTAAGTGCAACTAATTTAAAAATTCAAACTAATTCCTACAGAAGGAAAATTCTTTTTTGGCAGATGCTCTAGCCCAAGGCTGCAAGTTGAAGAGTTATAACATGGCAATTATGAGATGTTTAATCATATTAAAAAGCTTGAAGACAACATGCTGCATTCAGTCTTGAGTTCTGTAATGGTGTCTCTGCTTGTTTGATAGTGAATGTTAATTAGCAGAGAGCAGTTAATTGTAAAGTATATTGTCTGTGTAATGAAATCACAATGGAGAAATGCCGGGTTTAGATGATTTGTTGTTTGATGGAATTCTTCAAAGATACAGAGAATAAACAGATTATTTAATCTTTGTCATATTTCTCAAAAGTCCCATTTAGGTTAGGGGCAGCACGGCGCTTTGGTGCTTAATTGCATTCTTAAGCAAGACTGGGCTGTAGGAAAAAGGTTGGATGAACAGTAGAGGGGGATAATGCAACATGTAACCATAAAGTATTGCTAAATATAAATACATTCACAGGTATTAGTCATTATCTCATCATCATTTTTAGTAATTTTCCTGTTAAGACACAAATTTCTTCTGTTCAATCATAGTCCATTACTATTTGATTTAGAGCTGAAACATATGAATGGACAGTAAATGTATTTACATTTTATTTTTCAATTTCTTTCTAGGAATAAAGTTCTAATTTCAAAAATATGGCTTTAGAGGAAAATCATCCTTTATTAATCAATGCCTACTTTTATTCCGTCATTTTTAATCAATGTAGACAGCAACCCATAATATCCCAAAGAATTATTCACAATAAATGGATTTGAATATCTAAATAAATAATTTCATTTAATCACTTGTTCAGTTCTGTGGAAGATAACACAATTGCTCTGCTTTGCTTTATAAATACTGATTTTTTCCAAAATGGGCACATATGGTTGACCAAAAATAATTTGAGTTATGTCCCTTTGTACAAATGAGAGTTTGCTCAGTGCAGAAGAAAATGATACAAGCTGTATTCCTTGAAGCTGACTTATTTCAACAGTACTCTCTTTCTAGAAGATATATTCTACGTTTTTTGGGATACTAATTAGGAACTGTTAGTTTTCAAATAACCATAAACTGTTTTCATCATGAGTTGGCCTGTTCAGTGTTAGTGCTTATGTTAGAGCATTTGAAAATTTGGCATCTTGAAAAATATTTTTAAGTGCTATAATTGTGACTTGCTGATGGAAATGGGAAGTGAATCATCCATTTCACTTGCAAATTTAAGAAATCTCATTGTCATTCAAAGATATTAAAGCAAAGCTAAATTAGTTAAAGTGCTTATTCAGAAAATGAAATGATATTTAATCCATCTGCAGGTATTACAGTGCTCATATAGCAATTGAATTCATAGTGGTTAACTCAGAGATTAGTTCTCAGGGTCTGTGAATCTTCACAAACAGTGTGAATAGGATGTTTTGGAGAAGAGAAAAAATTAGTTGCTGATGACTGTTCTGGCATTACTAGTAAGTCAATAATGTCCAGGAGGATGACAAAAGAAGTGCAGCATTTGATTTAAGAATCTGTGCAGTGATACTTAGGATTGAGAAGGGGTTATGGCTTGACTAATAAATCCATAGTGGGTATGGGAACCCAAGGTTTAATTTTAGAAGTTCTGTAGTAGTACTTAGGTCTGAAATGCTTTGGATAATGAGTAAGTATGTGTATGTAAGGAGGAATACAAACAGCACTCATTGTTTGCTTTTCACTAGAAGTGTGGTAATCCTCTTGTTTTTCCCACAGAAATCAAGTGTTGTGAAATTAGAAATTAATTTACTGTGGTTTTTTCCTTAGCTAAAACCAAGTATTCCTTTTAGGTAGGACGGATTTGTGTATGCTGACTTATTATATTTAATTGTTTCACCAGCTTCCTCTTTCTCTAACAGATAGATGAATGTCTTTAAATTATCTGACCATGCAGAACATTGGTGTTCCAAATATGATGGATACAATGTAAAGAATGCCTATTTGAATTTTTGTTGCTAAGCTGTAAACTGCAGGAAGGAAGAAGCAGTAATGGTGGGTGACTTCACCCTGTCTGCAAGCACGTGGTGTCTTTGTTACCAAATTTCCCAAACAGTTTCAATAGTGTGGAAGCTTTGTGCAAACTTTCTGTGTGAAGGTTGTCACCTCTTCTTCATATTGGTCTCCATTTGCAGAGCTGTACCTTCTCTGTTTGCCATTTGATAAGTTGAGTGGAAGGCACCATTAATTAGACAGGACTCCTTTCATTTTATTGTTTGTGACCAACTTCAGAACCAGTTACAGACCCAGTAAGAGGTGATGCATTTTTACAGAATTGCGCTTGGTCCTTGTACTGAGGAGTTACCAGGGTGAAGTGGTGGCTTCAAAGGTCAGCATGACCCTACAAAGGTCAGCATGGCTAGAAATACAGCACACAGTTGTGGGTTGTGCTTAAACTCTCCATAGTGGCAACACAAAACCTAAATGAAATTATAATTAACTGCAGTTGACTGAAAAACTGCCTGTGTAAAATGAAGTTTCTGTTTAATTAAAAGCTTAAACTTTTGACCATATATTTCTAGATCACAATTTTTCTGTTACTTTATCAGACCTGTTTATTCTTGACATTAAAAGAGCTATTTCTTTTACTTCCTTCTCAGCAAGCAAATGTACCTAGGCAATAATTCATATTGCAGTTTACTCAATAAACAGTGCATTTTGTGAAACACTGCCTTTTAAGAATTGCATCTGATCCAATAAACCAAATTATATAATAATAAAGTATGTCGCCGATGTAAACAAATACCAGATGGGTTGTAAAACATTCAGTTTTAGATCAGTGCAAATAGACTGAGATAAACACTGCTCTGGAGTATTGTCAGTCACTAGTAAAGCTCAAAAAGGGATTCCCACTGCGTGCCTGTATATTGGAGGGTTCCACCTTCGTGTTTGTTTTTCTCTTGCTTTAAGTCTCGCTCTCTTTAGCCCCACTTGCTCCCTGTTACTGTGCTTTCAGACCCAGTGCTTGGCTGCTTTTCAAAGTGTGACAATACAAGCCAGCAAGGTTTTGCTAATGAAAATCAGAAGGTGTTCCCAGAGAAAGTGTTCTCAGGGAAGGGATGCGGGCCTGTTGAGGTGTGGGCACTGCAGAGGCTGGGATGTTGCTTTCTATATTTTGGGGAGTGGGCTCATCTCTCATGTTATTTTCCCACCCTGAAGAGATGGATGTGGTTACCTATACCAGACCTAGCTTCCTCCAGGATGGATGTACATGGCGACAGCTGGACTTTTTTACTCTTCAGATACGAATGCTTTCACTACGTGACTCTTTCAGTTGTGGTCAGTTCAAGATAAAGTTCAAAGTGTGTTTCCATTATTGATTGAATTGCAAGGTTTTTTCCATTCAGTTAAAATCCAGAGGCTGTTCTGTATTTAAGGTATCTGCTAGTGCTTCTGTAATAAAGTTTTCTAATTGTGTGTTCATTGACATTTTATCTTTAGATACAAGGTCCAGTGGTGGACTTGGCAGTGTGAGGCTTGTGGTTGGACTCGATTATCGTTTCCTAAAGGTCATTTCCAACCTAAACAATTCTATGATCTGCTTATGTGTCTGTATTTGACACTAAGTGAAATTTATAATAATATTTAGATTTAAATTAGCATATCTCATTTAGCATTATATCAGAAGGGGTAGTTAAGTATTGTATTTGGAGGATATCCACATTTTACTGGCTTTACCTGATTTTCTATATATGCCACCTAGACCTCTATTTTCTTTGTTCATGCAGTAAATATGAGATTTCTTAGTTCAGGCAAACAGCTTTAGACCTTTTAAATCCTGCTTAATACTTGAACCTAAGTGGCAGAAAATATAGGGGCAGATTATAGGAAAAAACTTGACTTTCACGTATATCTGTATACTCCAGATGGAGTCTTGATAAAATCTTAACAAGAGAGTCTATTACTCTCAATATCCAGAATAAACGTTCATGTAACACTCTTCAAATGGTTTGTTCAAAATACTTCAAACAGTTTACAAAACATAGTTAAGTAACAAAATGCAGGCAGATTTTCAGCAGATGATCTACAAGTACCGTGTCTGAATTATGAACAATGATGGCTCACTCTTTATTATAAGCCGACCGTAAAATGCAGGTTGGATCATAGAAACAGAAACACTTTGTCTCCTTCAAAATGTAGAGCTGGATTTTATTGGTAGAGAGGCGATGTGCTCAGGATGGTTTAGCTAAGAAAGGTTTGTTGTTTTCTTATGATTACTAACCTTTTATTTGTGGATCTATTGGCCTATTTGACATCAACAGGGATGCCAAATTTGAGTTATCTTAGGAGCCGTATAAATCACAGAATGTGCCCATTTTAGCTGTGTGTCCAGGTAGAATTTACTTTTGTAAATACTGAAATGGGGTAGGGTGAATTTAAGCACTCTTTAGGTGTTTTATGTATTGAAAAGTATGGTTGATTTATATAGATGAATTTCTGGCTGAAGACTTTTATCTTACTTGTTTTTCTTCTAAAGTTAACAGAAAAGAGCCTCTTCAGACCTGGAGACTTTTTCTCTGTGAGGCTTCTGAGAGTCTGACATTACTTCTTAGCCTATACTTATTTAACACAGAGGTTTTTTTAGTACATATTTCAAATTTTTAAGTGTATTTACTAAAATATTATCCAAAGTTTTACAGAAAGTACGAAATATAGTTAGGTTCTTCATATTTAATGCAGTAAAGTCAAGCCTTATCTACATACTGGCACAGTACACACACATACCAGAGGCATGCAGATATGCCTAATCTCAATTGCATTCAAAAGTTTTCTTTCTAGAAGCAAATGCCTTCCAGCTGTGGGTATGAATTAGAATCGTGTTGCAGAAAACCAATACCTTATTTACAAGAAGTATATTTTTTTGATTTCTTCTTCTGGGAATTAATTTAAATAAGAAAAAACACCTGTCATCTTGTCTGACAGCTGATGACAGCATTAAGATCACTGAGTGACTAAGATGACAAGCTATCCCTACACATCAACGCATCAGGCTTTTATTGCTGTCTTGGGTATACAAGAAACTTGTATTAAGTGGTCTTTAACAAGGACTCATCCTGTTTGTCAGTTCTGTGACATGATTTTTATGAAGGAAGGAGTAATGACCCACGTCAGCTGAAGATGAGGAGATTGCAGTAGGTATTTCCTGTCTGCATTCCTTGAAGCTTGTCTGCAGAGATGGAAACAGATCAAAGGGCATGTTTTTTTCATCACAATTCCTGATGAGGATTAGGCAAGTTTATATGAAAATTCGTATGTCGCTAGTCAGAACTGATTGTTCAGATTTAGGAAAAAACTGTCTCATGAAGAAACACAGCTTTTTTTTTTTTTTTTCCCCTTAGATGAGGTGAATTATTGTAGTTTTGTCACTGTCATATTAAACTACTGTAACTTTACAACCATGCTGTATTGAATGGGGAAATTACTAAAAGCATCGTGGAAGCTTCCCTTCAGTCTGAAAGTTGCCTTTCATGTATTCAAAAGTTTGGGGAAATTCATCACTTTGTTTCAGTAAAAAAACATTTTATTCTTTAATAGTCTTCAATATCTCCTTCAGAAGAGACCTATGATCTATTCTTCAGTGACTGGGAAAGTAAATGGAAATGGAATGTGTTGTGTTGTCTTTTTTAAACATTACATCAGGAAGGTCTTGGCAAAATATGCTTTCTTATATTGCCCTGTACTGAGGGGCTTTTTCCAGGTCAAGTTAACAGTAGATTGCCGTATTCCAGCTTCTGTGTAGAGCTAATTCTGAACTTCAGATTCTCCTGTGGCACATTCATGTGTTAAGGTTGAAGAATATGAAAAATCCCTACATTTCCCCAGTCTTTTCCAGGGGATTTAGGGCCTCCCTAAACAAATGTTAAATACTAAATGTTTAGAATTCACTGAAACAATATAATTAGATTCCAGCCCCAAATCTAGGTTTGTACTTTTCACTTAAGTGCTCAGGTGAAGGACAGGCTGATCTTTAGAAAAAAAAAATGGACAGCCTGAGTTTATCACCAGAAAACAGCCACAGAAATGTTACTCTCTGTGATTTTTCTCATGCCTCCATGGAGAGACTTGGGCAGAAGCTGCAAATGCAGTTTCTTGCTACTGCTTATTTCATATATGAATCTTGACCATATGCTCTGAGTGGGTTTGAAATCACTTGGATTTGATTTTTTATTTATGTTTGTTATTATGCAGTAATCCATAGCACTGAAAACATGTTATAAAGAAAACAGTGCAGTAGGTAATTAGTGGGAGAAATATTTCAAAACAGTATTTTTAATATGTTGCTTAATCTATATGGTGACTAGCATATTAGTTTGATTTTTAATGCATTCTCCTTGTTTACTCATATCTGCCTCGTCGTTTCATGTTGCCAATATTTGGTCAATGTTGCTATTTTGCATTTAAGGAAATTTTGATGAGATTTTGAATGTTACATAGTTTTACATTTTTCTAGCTTTATTAGTATAAAGATTTCTCTTTTTTTCCTCTAGAAAGGTCCTAAAGGAAATCTCTGTCGGAAACCTAAAGCCTAATGAAACAGTTGAAGCAAATCTGGAAGCACAATTACTCTCCAAATTAGACCATCCAGCCATTGTCAAATTTTATGCAAGCTTTGTGGAACGAGATAGTTTCTGCATTATCACTGAATATTGTGAGGTGAGACTGAAGAAATTTGACAGAATGTGTGTATTAAAATAGGGTCTTCTAAGAAGCCATTTTATAAAATGTTTTCATTTGAATTTTAGTCTTTATTTGTTGCTTGTAGTATCACCTGCTACTTGTTAGGTGTGTTCCTTTCAGATAAGGAATGTTACCTGCTCATGTGAGACTCATAGATGAATAAACCACAGAAGGAGACGTAGGTAATTTTCAGTGCAAGTTCATTTGGTGTTATAAGTGCTACAAGAAAGGCTTAAATGCAGACACGCTGCCAGATCTGTGGGAGGACTCAGAAACGCTGTACCACTTGTGTGCTACTGATAGGTGAGAGAGGATGAGATTGGGGGTGTGGGGGCACGATATAAAATCTGATATAAATGAGGAAGGGAAAACTCACTTGTGATTTGGAGATGATTACAAGAAGCTTAAGTCTGATCACACGGATGGTGAGTTTGGCAGCAGCATTGGCTTTATACAATGAAAAACAGTGTGAGTCAAAGACCAGACGGTAGTGGATACAACAAATATTAAAGCAGGATGTTCTACAGTATAGTTACCATTCATTTTTTGACTCCAGCATTTGGTTTAAGAACATACTGCTGGAATCTGTCTTAAAGCTTTCAAATAAGAATTTAAACATATTTAAGCCAATTTTTTAGTGTTTTATATAAAACAAGTGCCTACTTTGTATTAAATATAGATGTGCTCTTTCAAAAAAATCTGTCATACATAAAGTCATCTTTTTATGAAACTGTGAAGCAAACTCTTCAGTTGTGCTAGACATGCTGAAATGCTTTGGAAGATAATGAACTTAGACTACTGAGTTACCTGTCCACAAATCAAGTTTAACTTAACTAATTACATTTCTTCAAGAATTTAGCTTTCATGGGAATAATTAAACAAGTACCATTCCTGTCAATTATTCCTTCCTTAGAAGCTTTCTTTGGTGACAGTTAAATGTGTATTTATTGCTGGAATATTAAAAAAATTAAATCTGAAATGTTCAATTTTGTGATACAATCTGAGTATTTGTTCACATACTATTTTAACACTCATACGGAATGAGTGGAATTCCCTGAATGACTGACAGCTGAGGTTTGAGAATATTGTCAACTCTTTGAGGAAATCCAGAGCTCAGAACTGAAGGATTATTCTAACTGTCCAACTTTTTCTATGCATTCATAATTTTCTCTCTCTTAGCAGTTCAAAGTGGCCCAATACCAGATCAGTTAAACATGTAGCAATAAAGGAGCCTCTTTCAGCAGCACTATAGTGTCTTTTATCTATCCACTGCTTTTTACTGTTTTTTTTTTCTTTTTTTTTCTTTCTTTTTTTTTTTTTTGTTCATTTGGCATAAAGTTATAGGTGAATAAGAAAGAGCATGATAGCAGAGTAATCACAAGGATGACTCCCTGGAACTTTGGCGTTTTTTATGCAGGCAGTATAAACTGCATGAAAATGTTTTGGTACAGAGTTACCCTAGGATCTGGGAGTTACATCCTCAAACAAGCGAGAATGTATTACAGCAAGGCAGGTGAAGGAAGAGGAAGTGAATTCATTGGCTGCGCACTGAATCTTTTCAGTTTTGGGTCTGCTAGGTGAGGCCAGGATGATACTTGGTCCAAGAGGATGTGCTTCTGACTTTTCCCCAAAAGACATGTTCTGTGGCATCATTGCATTTAGCCATTACAATGTATTTCATTGAATGTTCAGAAAAGGAAAAGTACAAAGCAAAGTTGCACACAGTGCTATAAAGTTTCTTTTCTACCAGGGGGTATACTTTTGTATTTACTTATCTATAACCTGCCTTTGTATGTGGTGGGATTTGGGTCTTTTGACCTAAAAGATGCCTGTTTAAATCATGCGTAAATTGAGAACGAGAAAAATGTAGTGCTACCTGATCCTTGTTTGGAAGTCTAGTACATTCAGTTTCTCATGCATAGAATAATTACCAAATTGACAGTAATTGGTACTCTTGGGCAGACTCAAAACAAAGAGCACACATTAAGTTGGCATGGAAACAGAACTACCCCCCTGAGCCTTATTCTGTTTTCTCCAAAGTACCGTGACTTATTCATTAGCCACGGTGCTTTGTTCATTCTTGCGTGAGTAGCGTGGAGTGAGCCTCCAGTGCAGCTGCCCCATGCTGTACCTTGTCCTGTGAAAGAAAAACAGAGAACATTGGTCTCCATTGCTCAGCTTGACATCTTTTATTACAACTGAACTCAATCAAAATTATAGAAAAGTATATTTGTTCAGTTTCGATCTTAGTTGTTGAGCTTCTTAGACACTTTCCCCAAATCAAAATCTTAGGGGTAGTATAAACATTATCAGCTAAGACTGATTTCAAACAAAAATGCCTTAATGGACCTTGGATTTAATTTTGTAGTATAAATTGGACTTCAATAAAATACAGTTTTTACAAAGCAGTTACTTTAAAAGTTGCATCATTTTAATGTATTATAAGGCAGAACTCGTTGTACTTTCCCCCAGACAATTATTTATGTCTCTTGACTGCCGTCTCAGCTGTGATGTGAGTACACATATGCTAAGGAAATCTGAGCAAAAGGAATAACTAAAGCAGTCAATGCCTATTCACGTTATCAGCTCTAGATGCTAAGCTGTTTTAAATAATTTACTGGTGTGTTTGATACTCTGATATTTAAATAGAAACTGCAGCTTGGAAACTCCATATGTACCTGATTTGTTAAATTCCTTATGAATTTCGTTATACTGACCTTTCAAAATGTGAAATTGGGTTAAGAAATTTTTTCAGAGTTTCACAGCAGCAGTATTTCACCAAATCTTTTATCATGTGTTTTTGTTTTCCTTTTTTAGACACAAAATCAAGGGTAAATTAATTATAGGACATTGAGACCACTCTTCCCTGCTTGAAGGAAAAAAGCTATGCAGTTATGCGAGGGCACACGTAGTGCATTATTCAACTGCTTTTGTTCTCCTTAGACCTTTTGCAGGAGCTGTCCCTCAGCCTCGGAGCATTCCCTGCCCTAACTGTGTAGGTGCTGCACTTCCTTTTCTTTGCGTTTTTCATGTCAACGTGTTATTTTGAGAGGGGACACATTGGGACAAGGAGAAACGGTGACTGGAGCCTGCTGCACTTCATCTGTCCTCACCTGGGCAGTACACAGTCCCCTGAGGCCAGCAGCCAGCTGCCACGTGTTTGAGCACCCCCTCAGTCCCGGGCTCTGGATGGTCTGGGGCATCTCTCTGGAACAGTTTGTTTTATAATAATGACTCACTGTTTTCAAGGTGCGTGAGTAGACTCAGACACAGCCCATCTGGTTGCCATGCAATGGGGTACCCAGCGACAATTTTTCTTTCCTTCCTCTTCTCTGCTGCAAGCAACTAGAGGGAAGCTGCTGAACATTTGGAGTTGCAAAGGGGAAGCAGCTGATGAGAGTTGCAAGTTCCCAGAAGAGCATCTCTCTGGGCTGCAGCAGGGTGGCAGATGGAGAGCTGAGCCCATATTCCCTTCCCTAGTGAATGAGATGATTCAGACATTTCAATTAAAAAATTGCAGGACATTGTCAGGGAATGCATTTTTGATAGATGACAAAATAGATTTGCTTTTCTTTAACACATTCACTTTTGAATGTTATAACTTAGAACCAGAAAGGCCTATAAATTCATGTCAGAGGCACATGAATGTTTAGATCTGCAAGGACAGAATCTGCTTGTTTTGTGGCAGCACTATGAAGCACTGTGGTGCTGGGAACAGAAAAACAAGGAATGCTGAAGACATCATAAAACATTGAGAGTCAACAGTGCAGAGGAGTAAAGGGTTGATGATGGGAAATTATGGTGCTGGTACAATCGCACAGGTGAAATAGTTTCTTCTTTATGGCACATAAAACTTCTGATTTTATGCAGAATGTACAGTGTAAAAGTAATGATTTATGGCATATAAGCTGTCCTGATGTAAGGTAATTAGTCACTAGAATGTAATCAGACTCACAATCCCTTTGCTCTGGGGTTAGTTACCTCAACACATTGCTTACCATTAATGTGTGTGCATTATTGTAGACCAAATTATTTTATAAACTGGATAAACAGTCAGCTGACAACCATCTGTGTATTTTTGAGCATAAAGAATGGTTTTCCTGAGAGTCTCAAAATCCTCTTTCACCATGTTGTTGTACAACTGATATTTCCAAATATCTGGATAACAGTTTTCAAGTCGTCTTTTCCTGGATATATTTTCTGGTTTATTGGCACTCCCTACTGGGTGTTCTATTGTTCCATTCCTAGTTCTACTTCAAGATCAATTGTTGTTTTAATGAAGCATCACAATAACACATGCTACATATTCTTGAGGCTTTAAATCTGCTTTGTTTCTAGCAAAAGTGAGTTTGAAAGGGGGCAAAGTATCATAATTAAAGACTGTATTTTAATTCTTAAGAGAACAACATGGTTTATTTGATGCTGACATGGTTATTATAACATAATAAATGAGTGTCTCTTGACTGTGCAATGTTTGACTGGAGTGGAAATGCTTTTCTCAAATTTATTAACTTATTTAGAATGATCAGGGCAGGTTAATTTTACTTACCTAGGTGTCTATATCATAGCCAGTCAATGTAGGCCCTCATCATAAATCTTTGCAGAGAAACAGCATTTCTACAACATGATCCATCCCTTCCAAAGGTAGACAACTAGATGACAGAGATAATTGCACTATACAAGCATGTGTTCTTTTTTGTTGACTGTAAGAGTTTGGGGTGACCAGCTCAGATCCTGTAGTTGGGTGACATGAAACAAGAACAGTTGGAAACTTTGATGATCTTGTGTAACACTAAGAGAAAACTACGAAGCCAGACTGGTTGATACCATTTTGATCCTCTCTTGTGTATGCTTTTGGTGCTGGGAGAGTTCAGAATTTGTGTGCATATGTTGATTTTACAGACCTACATGAGAGGGTGCCTGAAGGTCTAAGGAAGTAGGATCCTGTACTATGATGAAGGAGATAGCATTTTGAAAACTTACTTTAAATGTACAAATATGTTGTGATATTTTTCAGGGTGGAGATCTAGACTTTAAAATTCAAGAGTACAAAGATTCTGGGAAGATGTTCACTCAAAGTCAAGTAATAGACTGGTTTATACAATTGTTACTCGGAGTCAACTATATGCATGAAAGGTACAGTCTTTTGATATGAGACCATTTAGCTTGGGAGGGGAGCGAATGGACTTGCTGACTAGTTGGAGGTACTCAAACAGAAATGAAAGTTCTGTTCACCGAACTATTGTAGTTAGTGTATGTCAGATACCTCAAGTGTAATTAATTATCTATCCTGCAGGAACGTTGTACGTTGTATCTTTTAGCAGGACAATGGTAGATGTCTTCCAGCATTAGACACTTTTTTTTTTCAGAGCCGAATGGAAAATGGAGCACAGTAGAAGTAGTTCAATATTGTTAGAAGATAATAGATTAAAAGGTTAAAATAAAGTCATCTTTTTAAAGGGGAGTAGAGAAGCATGTCTTGCACATATTTAATGTGAAGCATCCAATGTATAAGCTTGATGGACTCCCAGTAAAATCAGTGGAGTTACATACATGCATTCTTTGAAGAGAGACATCACTTTTAACAGACATCAAATATTAACTTAAAAAATTACTGTAGGTCATCCAGACATGAGGAGATCACACATGGTTAGAGCAGGGCTATTGTATATAGATGAATACCTACCTGGTCATCTCCATGAGTGTAGCTCTTGCCCGCAGTGTGATTTAGGCAGGCTGACTGCACTGATGGAAAGATTTCCCTTACTGCCAGTGTGCTGGACATGTACAATGGCTGTCTGGCCCCTTTCTGCATTGTCCTTTGCAGGACTTGGGCAAAATTTGCTTGCCTGAATTTTAGGTGCAACTGAGCAGTAGGTAGAGAGGTCACCTGTCATCAAGAACAACCATTTCTGAGTTGAACTGAAGTTAAGTGTGTGGGATGTGTTTGACCTAAACTGATGGATGCCTAATGCATTTTTGCAAGTGTCAGACTGTAGAGGGAAAAGGGCAGAGTGAATTGCTGTCCAAGATGCAAGAGCATTTTTGTTCCTAAATGCCAATTTATCTAGGGCTTATGCATGAAATGCTGCCCTGCCAGTGATGGGAGGACACGAAGAGAACTCTCTTGGGATGTATGCTCTTCAGCATTCGCCTCAGGCCAAAAGGACAGAGTGGAAAGGAAATAAAAATCCTGACAATTTAACTAAAGTATCAGTGTGGTTTGGTTTTTTTTTTCCTCTCTTGAACATCAATTTAACAACTTATCATTAAAAGTTTTGGTACCCTGGAAAGTCCCCTTTTGGCGAAATCCTTTCTTTAACATATATGTTTAGAAGATGCATTGTGCAGAATTATGCACTATAATAATATAAACATTGCATTTGGACTGATGGTCATTGTAGGCCCCTTCCAACTGAAGTATTTTATTTTATTCTGTGAGTTGTTCTTTTTATCTTTCATTTTCTGTATTTCCTTATGCCTTTTTATCGCTTGTTTTCCCATGAATCCCTTTTGTCTACTCTTCTATCTTACTTATCTTGTTCTCAAAAAAATCTTTAAAATCAAATAAGATCCTAAAAATAAACTGTATTTGGTAAATATGTATATAAAATTTGATTTTTCAAAAAGTCAGTTAATTCTCCAGTTAAAGCAATTCAATTTTCCAAACAGCATTTCATTTTCTCCTTTTCAATCATAGCTAATATTACCTCTCCAGACACTTACAAATAGCTTGACAGTTTTAATTTATATCTATTTATTTGTATTTTGTGTTATTTGGCTGTATGTACATTACAAAATTTAACCTTTTTCTTATTAGTATAGAGTCAAACAGTAGCTTAAATGGAAAAGGTTAGGCTTAAAAGAGTTTAAAACTACCTACAGAAATTTGAAATACTAAAACATAATAACAGCCCTCTGTTTCTCTATAGAGAAGACATACATGATTTCTTCTCTACTGACATGGAAAAAAGCTGTAATATATGTTTGAATTATATTGTAATGCAAAGTAAGCTTTCCCCTAGAATTAGAAGCTTGAAGTGCTTACAACCTGTGGGTTGGTCCTTCCCCATGCCATTCCTAAGAAAACTCAGCGACTGTGGATGGGAGTTTTTTTTCCAGAGCAGCAAAAATTGTTATATATGGTTTTAAATATAGGCTATTCACTTGTCCTTCTTGCACAACTTTAGTTTAACTTCCAGACTTTTTGAAAACTCTTATGATGGAAGCTTAATCTAATTTTTTTTAAATTTGAAAATTGAAAACAAAGTTATCTAGAAATAAACAGATTCAGTCCTTATCTGTCTTTGATATAACGAAAGGGAGAAGTAAAAGAGAGACAATGCAGTTCCGTGGTCGTATCTAGATGGAGACCTTTAGCATGAAACCATCCTGTAGTCTCTCGTAGTGCACATAGCCCATTGCATGTCAGTGCACAAAATTAATCCCACAGCAGTCAGGCAATGAGGCCATTGATTAATCTAACCTCAATTTGAATGAGGTTGACCATTATGTTACTCATCATTTTGCTAATCTTTGTGAAGAATTTATGAACACAGATTTTTATAAGGTTACTCTTTATGCAAACAGCAGATAATACAGGGTTCAGACTTACACAGAACCTCTTACTCCTCTGCAGAGTTCTTCAGCTAAAGAGAAATTAATAGCTCATGATTCCACAGCAGTAATATACTTCAGCTTCCCTTTCAGCTCGTTTTGTTGCAGGCAAAGCTTCATTCAAGGAGGCTGCCCACTGCTCAGGGCTTGTCCTGTTCTTTTGTGGCTATAAGCCAGCAAGCAGGTACTCTACAGAACACAGATATGGGTATATTTACAGCCCAGATTTGAAACTGTCCTTGGGTATTAATTTGTACCCCAAATAACCACTCAATAACCATTTCATCAAGTCCATCAACTGTCCATCAAGCAAAGTTTTGCTGGAGCCCAGTTAATTCACATTGCCTTTATAAGTCTGTCTTTCCTACAGTAAAAAAGTTGCTCTCTTTCTTTAACTGGATTTACAGTGCAGGCTGGATATTAATTTCTTACTACTATTAAAGTATTCTTTTCAGGTAAGGTTTCAGCTGGTACCTTGTTTATCTTCTGAAATAGCATGGCAGAATAAGTTGTATTGCAGTGAGAGATATCATCATGGAAAGCTCAAAAAAACCACCCCAAATATTTCTTTGTCATATTAACATATGAAAGCATCTTATAATTATTGGTAATGCAAATAAAATACATAACATTTCCATCAATATGTTGCAAGTTTATATTAGCATTACATTGTAATTCAAACTAATGTGACTCAAACATCTTCTTTTCATCTCCTTTTCATCTCCTTTTCAAGTAATGCTACTGAAAGCTTTCTGGATAATTTTTATACTTCAAGATACCTGTTATTAAAATAATAGATATCCAGGAAACTTTCAGGTTCAAAAATTCTGTGGTTATATTTCTACAAAGGTGTACTTTTAAAAGAAGGTTGAAACCCACCAATGCTCAGCAACAATGTGCGAGAATTATTTAAGTCAGTGAAAGCAAGTTCTTTCAAAGGATCTGTGTGATGAATGGTTAGAAAAGTTCTTATGAATCTAAATTAACACAGTGAGATTTCTGTAAGACTGTGTATGTGTATATATATATATACACACATATATATACTTAGGAAAGAATAACAAATATCACCTTAATTTCCTTACTGATATGTTGTATGAGTGTGTGTATTGCTCATGAAAGTTGTCAAATGGAGAACAAATTATTTATAAACAATATTTTATAAGCATTGATGGAGGCATATTGAATAAAAATTTAATTTTTCCCAATTGTTAGATAACCAATGTGCAAACCTTTTTCTAATGAAAGTAAAGGCATTACTTTCAGAACAAAAAATTGGAAGAAAAAGAAGATAAAAAAAGGCTATAAGGAGCATGAAGAACTCTTTTCCTTGACCCATAAAAATAGAAATGTTTCTTATTCATGCCCAGTCTATGTACATACTGCAATGAATTCTAGTATTATTTTTCATGAATTTTTTTCCCATTTGTAAATTGAGTGTATTGAATTGTATATTTTTTTCTCTTCTTAAAAAAATATTTTCAAATGAGTTGTAGATGAAATTGGGTATTTAAGTTGTGCTGAAGAATGCATATTTTTTAATCTTAATATAGAAACTATTTTGGAAATAATTTCGTTATTTCAATGCCTAAGACTTTAATAATTCAAATTTGAGATAATACTTGAGGATTGCTCAAAAAAATTAAGATTGAGTATTATATTTGTTTGGACTGCCCTCAAAAATCTTAGAGCATCAGTTTCTTTGTTTACGTGATCTAAATGGCTGAATGACTTCTGAATTTGTGTTAGCAAATACAGTTTCTGTAGCCAGTATATATGATGCTATTCTAACCTCCTCCTGAGCAGAGCTGATGACTAATCCTGTTTGTTAGCAATCATTTCAAAAGTGGACAAATTCTAGGTTAGGTGAGGTTATAGGGAACAGTGCTTTTGGAAGTGTTATTTACAAGAATTAATTGAGAATATGTTTTGTATACTGCAGAGATACTTTGTTTTCCTAAGAGGCTGCAGAATTACTGTCACACATGTAAGATTTATAGAAATTAAGAAGATTCTGTATATCCTTACATGGCGTGTAGCTTATGATGTTGTTTCAAACTCTGATGGAAAAACAAGTCTGTAAAAGCTAATTGTTCTGTTTCTTTTCCTTTTCATCTTTGTCTTTGTAAAGTTCTTTCATCTTCCACACTGTTACTGTAAAAAATTGAACTATTAGCTTAGGCTATATACGTATTTGTCTTTGAAGTAACACTTTTGGTCTGTAGGAGTCTTCCCCTAGCTTTGAGAAGCTCTTAGTGCTGTTTCTCTCATCCCTTATTCTCTTGTGAGTCATCTCATTCTCCTGGCACAAAATATAATGTAATGCTTTTTAGACACGTCAGATTGGGAGACTTGCCTTTTTCCCTTCCTCTGCCGCTCATGCTGTGTCTGTATCCGTATTCTAAAGCTGGGATCCCCAGGTACATTTTTATTATCCTGCTTAGGCTCTCACCCTGCATGTAGGTGCCTGTGAATGCACCTCTCTGTGTGTATTTGAAGCTCCTTAATGCCGCCCTCCATGGGTTGTCACTGGCAGAGTTAGACTGTAGCAGTGGTGGGCTGGCCTTTCTGGAAAGGGCTGAGGTTAAACACCTGAAATACTTAATACGTGACTCTCAATGCTTCCAGTTGGATGAGGCTGAATTTCCTTTTCTATTCCAGACGGATACTTCACAGGGATTTGAAAGCCAAGAATATATTTTTGAAAGATAATCTTCTTAAAATTGGTGAGATTTCCATACTTTTTAAAGATATATTTTCATGCGATAGAACAGTCCAGCAGACACTTTGTCAATAAGGAGATTTAAAGAAAATCGTGTCTGAAATAGTATTTTGATTTGTAGTCAAACATTTATCTGACAGCCAGACACAGGAGAGGCAGTGAAATCTCCAGCCTTGAGGACGCTTCAAGCTTGGCTGGACCTGGACCTGAGCAGCCCCATGCAACTTGCTTTGAGCCAGGGACTTGAATCAGATGACCTTGTGAAGCCTTTTCAAACACATATTGTTCTGTGATATTATGCTTTTGTGGTGTTTTTATCTTGAAGAATTACAGAAAATAATTTTCCCTTTTTTAAAAAATACTAGCAGAATTTTCTAGATGTACAGTCACTTTATCATGTCTAACAATAAAAAAAGTTTATATTAATAGATTATTGTTTCTACTGATATTTTTAGGAGACTTTGGAGTTTCTTGTCTTTTGATGGGTTCATGTGATCTTGCAACTACTTTTACTGGAACACCATACTACATGAGTCCAGAAGTACTGAAGCACCAGGGATATAATACAAAATCTGACATCTGGTGAGTAGTCAGAATGCTATTTTGGTTGGATTAGGCATTTATCTCCACTAAAACTATTTCAGGACATTTGAATCAAATGTTGCAGTCTAAAGCCTTGCCCTTTGTGTTAAGAAGCATGTAGTTGACTTTTATTCTGGGTTATCTGAGACTTTAAGGGAGAATTAGATTCAGGTCCAGTCTCTGATGTGATACAGGATGATCGTTGTAGACAACGTTCAGGTTTTTCTAGGAAGGGGGAAATCTCTTTTTTTTCTTGTATTGAGATAGATGAATTGAAAGAAGCAACTTTGTGTGAAACTTTAGGTGGACAAGCAAAGAATGATTCTGGCTGAGAGGATAGCAGAAGGACCTTAGTAGGAACTAAATTTAAAAACATTGGCAAATGTTAAAAGCAAGAAAGTACTTGGAAGTGGAGCTAAAAATGAGAATAACTGCGGTGTTAGAACAGAAACAAAAAGGCACTCTGTTTTAGAAGAGGCTGAAAGGTAGAAAGAAAAGTGTCAGTTCTGCATTTAGATGGCACAAATTCTTGAGTTCAGGACTTCTGAGGTGATGATTAAAATATCAACTTTAGAAGCTGAGACCTGCTGAAAGACTTTAGGAAACTTTTAGTTGTGCAGGTACTCTTCCAAGCTGAGATGGAGAACAATTTTTTTGGATGGGAAAAATATCTGGCTTGTTTGTATATCTGTCCTAAAACACATCATGTTTTAAGATTATAGTTAAAAGTGTTGAGTTTTTAAATTTAGTCATAGTATTTTATTTAAGGACTTTGTTTCTTTTATGAGGTATTGTTTTTTTTTCTGTAGGTATATATATCAGAAGGTTCATTTTTATAAATATTTCAAATCAGGAAAGTTCCTTTGTAAAACATTTGGCCACTGGCCATTTGATTGCTTGATAATTTACTTTAGCTTCATCTCAGTTCTGCCTTCTCAAAATATATTTGTGGCTGCAGGATATAATTCTAAAAGTGGAGAACAATCATCTATATTTCCAAATGGTAGCAACCATTTTTCACAGTTGACGTATTCAGTCCAGTCAATGGATATGTCAGGAATCTCATCTCATGGACTATGTAGCTGACTGCTATGGATTTGATGTCAGATTCTCTCTTGTTCATCTGTAGAAAATATCAGTTAATACATGTAGTCGATTAAAATATATTGGGAGAAGATTTCAAAAGCTGTCAAAACAAATTAATAGAGAAGCCTGCCTTTTCTGCTCTTCTGCTGTAAGGAATAATTTCTTTTCTTGCAGTGCAAGAAAGTAAAATACATGTTGAAGTTCTATTTGTGGTTACTAGTGTCAATCCATATAGGTCATTGAAGCTGTATAGAGCAAATGCAAGCAGAGTTTGGTCCAATATTTTTATAAGTGATCTCTTCATCACCCTTCCAAAATTTACAAAAACGCAGAGAAAAGCCCCCCATCCCAAACTCAGTAGCTACGAGCTTTCTGCTATACTTTCTGCCTTTTGTAATCTTTCCAAAGCATTACCAAGAGCGCTCATCTGAAGGTGAAACTGCCTTCAGTAGGAGCTTCTTGGCCCTCACTGTAAGAGGCACTAAAGAGGAGGTGTGCCCTGGCTAAGTAGTTCCTCAGCCCACAAACTCCTTGTTTTTTTGAGCCAGGAAACTCTTCTGATCAGGACTCATGTGTTTGATTGATTTTCACGTCATTTCATCTTTTAAAATTTTAATAATGATTCTATTTGGTTTTTTTTTTCACTGTCCCCTTTTAACAGGGGCCAAAAGACAAGAGGACACTGAGCTTACAGGGGAGCCCACCCTGGAGGCTCCAGGTGAGATTAAGTCCTTGGGCCACTGTGCAGGAAGTTCAGTTGTGCATGAAGAATCAAAGACGCATAGAATGGTTTGGGTTGGAAGGGCCCTTAAAGATCATCTGGTTCCAACCCCTCTGCCATGGGCAAGGACACCTTACACTAGATGAGGTTGCTCAAAGCCCCCTCCAGCCTGGCGTTGAAAGAACTCAGTTTGAAGCTGTTGCCCCTTGTCCTGTCATTACATGCCTTTGTAAAAAGTCCCTCTCTGGCTCTCCTGCAGTCCCCCTTTATGTGTTGGAAGGTGCTCAAAGGTCTCCCTGGAGCCTTCTCTTCTCCAGGCTGAACAGCCCCAACTCTCTCAGCCTGTCTTCATGGAAGGGGTGTTCCAGCCCTCAGATCATCTTTGTGTACGTCCTCTGGATTTGCTTCAACAGGTCTGTATCCTTCTTATCTTGAGGGCCCAGAGCTGGATGCAGTACTCCGTGTGAGGTCTCAGAAGAGTGGAGCAGAGGGAAGAATCTCCTTCCTCATCCTGCAGGTCACACTGCTTCTTATGCAGCCCAGGATGTGGTTGGCTTTCTGGGCTGTCAGCACATGTTGCCAAGTCATGTTGAGCTTTTCATCAGCAACATCCCCCAAGTCCTTCTCCTCAGGCCTCCCTTTAATCCATTCTCTGCCCAGTCCGTATTTGTGACTAAAGTGCAGGACCTTGCAATTTGCCTTATACTCCATAAGTTTGGCATGGGCCCACCTCTCAAGTCTGCCAAGGTCCCTCTTGATGACAGCCCTTCTTTCCAGCATGTCGACGATACCACACTGCTTGTTGTCAGCAAAATTGCTGAGGATGCACTCAGTCCCAGTCCCTCTGTCCATGTTGCTGACAGAGATGTTAAACAGCTCTGTTTGTTGACCCCTGAGGAATTTCAAGGAGTTGCCCAAGTCTTTTATATGTAGCTGAAGTGACATTCTCTCTTCAGACTTGTGCTTCTGATCTCTAGTAGGACTCAAAAATTCACACACAAAAATTCAGACTTACAAGTGTTCCCATGTTAAACGTAAGATAATGTAAAATATCTTCTGGAAAAGACAATTAGTGCTATCTCACCTCATTATCATGGTCTTTTCACTGTTCAGTCCAGTTCATTGGAAAGACCTTAATATATGCTGCATTACTGATGTGCTCTAAAGAGACACTGTGCTTTTCAGGTTCACTGAAACATTCT
>VWPU01013761.1:85450-130992 GCA_013398955.1 Callaeas wilsoni
GAGAGAAAACCTTTGCAGATGGCACAGTCTGGGGTTCCCTCCTTTCCAGACAAGAAGCTTCTTCAGGGAGCTGATCTCAGTTCAGCGGCTCAGCACCCCTCGTTCCCATCGGTGCTTGGCCCTGCGGATCCGGCAGACGGGGAGGAGGCAGAGCGGTGCCGGGAGCTGGGCTGACAGAGGGGTCCCGGAGGCCGGGCTGGTCCGGGATCAGTCAGCGCTGTGCGTGTGCGCGGCTGGGGCTCGCTGGTTCCCAGCACGGCCGGACCCCAGGGCGCTGCTGCGCCGCTGTCCCGGTGTCCCTCCTGCCCTCACACGCCCCGTGGTGAGGCTGCTGCTGCTGAGGCGTTCCCATGCCGCCAGCGCTGCGGCACTGCAATCGTGTGCCGAGAAAACTGAAGGAAACAGTTATCGGCAACAGCATTTCTCTCTTCTTTTCAAAGATGTGAGCATGTAAAGTGAACTTCATCCAGGAACTTTTCAATGGATTTGTGCATATTATATGTTATAAATGATCTCAGAAACAAACAATTGTAACAGAAATAAGAGTTGAAAAATAAATTTTTTTCCCCTTAGAGACTTAACAAGTTCTTCGTAAGAGAGGTATATAACTTTCTTTTTGTCTTTCAGAGACAAAGCGATGTCACAATCACGTGTAAATCCATTGTACTCTGTCTTCCATCAAGTACTGTCAGATTTTGTCAGATGGTTTGTCTGTTTCTGTTGTGTTTGGGTAAATTGGGCTGCCCACACCACAGATCTTGAGGCTTTCATTTTATTGTGCTTGCTTGTCTGTGCTTTTCCCCCACTTTGTCTTTTTTCCCCCACTTTTTTTAATTTTGTTTAATAGCAACAATCAAAAAATGGAGCAATATTGAGGCTGAGGGCATGGGGCTGGGGAAGACAGCAGCAGAGAGTTCTAATGTAAGGGCTGATGAGTGAATATTGAGGAAATTAAAATCAGAGACCTATTCCTCACAGACTCTGAAGCCAACAAATTCTCAAGATCTTCCAGTGTGATCAGACTAAGAGATAAAAGCCATAATGGTATATGCATTTATATTATCTAACTTTTGGAGTTGAATTTAAAGCTAACTTGGATCTTCCAACCTTTGAAGAACTGTAACTATTTAACAAAAGATCAGAAGGTGTTAAAAGGATGAAAATGTTTATGTAAGCAACACCAGAAACCTCAGGGTGGTTTCTCCTAAGAAAGAGAAGTTAGAGGTCTGTCGGTCGAGACTGGGGATAACACACTGAAGCCTGTCCAGATGCTCCATTTTATGATGTAATTGAGCAGAAGTTGCTTCAACGTGAACTGATCATGCCACAATTCTGCTGAAATTGTGTGCTGTTCGGGAACTTTATCAAACCTATTCATGAATATAGGGAGCTGTCAAACCAAGTGTGCTGCCTGGATGGTTTAATGGTTAAAATGGTTTAATGACCATTTCAGAATTTTATAACATTGGCACTTATGCAGGCTAAGATTATGAAAGTAATCAAATTATATGCTTGGATCATGTGCAGATTGCTTATGGGAATTGGAAAGCAATTTCCTCCTGCTCCCTACAAGGTGCTTATACCAGGAATGTAGAAACACAACTGAGAAATGCAGTTTTCAGCCAAAAGCTTGTCTGTTACTTCCTTGGGTGTTTGCAGCTCAGCAGCTCTCTTGAGAAGAAATAGGCTTGTTCTGGAATCCAGGGCAGCATTTCTCAGCTTAGGAGATATTTATTTAATTTAAAAGACTTAGATCTCGCAGAAAAAACTTTATTGTTTTTCCCTCATTTTTCTCTACTTTTTTTTCCCCCCGTTTTTTCTTTTCTTGGGACGGATGGGATTTTCCCTGGGTAGCTTGTTCACAGCCCTGGCTGCAGCAGAGTGCCCTGGGCATTCTTTTCATCTTTCTCCATCTCAGGTGTAGTCAGAGTACTAAACTAGATGAATAAATCAGCTTCCCTGATGTGTCAAATCCTGTGTTCCTAATGGCTCATTAAACAATTTCTAGATGCCAAAATCAAGCAGCTTCCAAAACAGATTGATTCTGCAAAAAGAAGTTATAGTACAGTCTGTCAGGTTGGGATTTTCCTTTTTGTTTTTCTTCTCTCTGGCTGATTTCCATTTTTATTTGATGCTTTCAGATGCTGTGTGCGTAGGGGTTTTTTTGTTGTTCTTTTTGCTATAAGTATTTTCTCATGTAGTAATTATCTTGTTTCAGAGTCTGAACATACATCATAAATACTGATTATCATCTATGTGTTACTGTTTACTGATTTTGAAAGTTTGAAATCTGTTTGACAGTTAAAACCTAGGCAATTGTTGATTTACCTCAGTAGTTGTTCTTTTAGTTGGTTCTTAGCATAAATGCTCTGCTAATGGTTTTCACATACTTGCTTGAAAAGTACCAGTGAGTGGAGGCCACCCCTATTCTCTGTCTTCTTCTTTATTTGCACCGTTTGTAGAGCCTGGGTTTCAGCTTTAAAGTTATTTGCTCTTGTTCTTTTATTGTCACATGGACCAAAACAATTCCTCTTCTTTAACCAAAATGAATAATTGAAACTTTATTAATTATTTGCTTTCAAAGATGTTTATACCTCTTTCCTGAATGCCATTCACCCATACATATTTCTTATAATTATGCTTTATTTTCTTACTTCCTCTGGAATCACAGACTAAATTATAAACACCACTGTCAAATACACATAAAGATATTTAAGCTGGTTACTTAGATGAGCCTCGACCTGTATCTGGCTCTCAGTAGCATTTTCTATGACCTTGGTCAAGTCAATCATTGATCAAGTCAGCACCTCTGACTGGAGAAAAAGCTGAGCATCCTCCAAGACCTGCAAAACTCAACTCCCCTATTTTTAAAAAAATATTTGTCAGACAGACCTCAGCTGAAGTGCAAACTGTTATGAATAATCATTATGTAAAATTACTATGAGAGTGTTTATTTTAAAATGTTCAACTCGATGACCTGTTATGATGGCCATCAGGGCTGGTGAATAAGGTGATGGTAAACCAGAGAGCCTTTTAAAATGGTTTGCAGTCATTCTTCCTGATTTTTAATGATTTAAACTGTCACTGGTCCTTTGGTACATGTCCAGACCTCCATATTCAGATTTCTTCTTTTCTTCTCCAAATAAAACTTTGAGGGGATTTAGTTTTATATGTTGCAATGTGATGCTCTCATCTAAATTTTCAAATTTCTTTGAGTACAAATTCATTCCATAATCTGTTTTGACTATGTGGCCAAATGAGTGAAATCACACTAGAAGGCACTTCTGCTATTCAAAAGTGGCATTATTTAATTTGAACTTGAATTTTAGCCTCAGTTTGTTGTCAGAAACTAATTTGCAAAACAAATGTAACCAAACCTATGTCCAAACACTATTAAACTGTTTTCTCAGTCAGTCACTAATTAAATTTTTTATTCTTCATTTAATGAGTAATCATTTAAAGTAGTTATTATAATTGAATTTTACTTTATTTTAAAAATATATATATGATTATATGTATTTATATACAGAATACAAGTTTGTGCCTGTACTTATGAAAATAGAATGATGATTTATTCTGTTTATAAATTTATTAATTTGTGATCTGAATAAAAATATTTTAGGTGAAAAGGACACCACAATAATGAAATATCCTTCTCAGGAGAAAAGGGCATACAATTGGGATTTTACTTACTGTAATGTCACTATGCATGCTACTTTCAAAAATATTATTTATACTATTCCTATTTGTTTATTCTTCAAGGTCTCTGGGATGCATTTTGTATGAGATGTGCTGTATGAACCATGCATTTACTGGACAGAATTTTTTGTCTGTCGTGTTAAAAATTGTGGAAGGTGAAACACCTTCTCTTCCTGATAGATATCCAAGCGAACTGAATGCTATTCTATGCAGGTATGTTATTTTCTTCTTTAGCAGGTTTTTCAGTAAGTTTTGACGATTGCTTAATTACTGCCTTTGTTTTTTAATGTTTCAGCATGTTAAGTAAGAGTCCTTCATTGAGACCATCAGCAGCAGAGATCCTAAAATCCCCTTATATTGATGAACAACAGAAGGTATGTAAGAAAAAGCAGTAGCTGTGCACTTGCCATTTGAGTATGTATTTTGCAAAAGCAAAATGGAGGCAGTGAGAACATGTTGAGAAAAAATGATGTGATAGCTCTTCATGGGAACATTAATCTAGGGGACTTTCAGAGCTATAGTACAAATATGACTGAGGAATGAAGCCCTGATCACTTGACATGCTGAATGTATCCCCTCTTAAATGTTATGAGCAATAAGAAAAACAGACATTTACGCATAACAAATGTAGATCACTAGATCACTTGGGCTTGGGTACATATATCTCTAAACTGTTCTGGTTAGTCATAGTTTTAATGAAAACCAATGCCTTTTGCTCTTTTTGCCCAGGATTCAGTGCCTGTATTATTTGGCTTTCTGAGGAGGTGGGGAAGGAAGCTGCTTGTCAGTTGTTATATTAAGATGGTATTGGGTAATAGCTGAACATTCTGAATAACTTCAGCATCGAGTCTTGATACTCCTTCTGCTTTCTTTCCTTGCAGAAAATACAGTACAAGTTCACAAACATGACTGTGAAAGACAAGGCACTTAACTGGCAGAAAGAAACTGCTCCCATTTTTGGTGCTGTGTAAGTATTTTTAACAGTTTCATGGGCAGTAATATAAGAAATTACAGTGTTGCCAAATAATATCACTAACACTTGTGTCAATCTCATAGTGCTTTATGTTTAGACAAACCTATTCCCCTGACATACAAGACTGCAATCATATTAGGGAGATGCATAATTAAGATTTAGGGAGTGAAAAAGGATTTGCAGAAGAAATATTTTTATTATGTGACTGTGTAAATTGCACGTGCATGTGCAGTACGTGTTTATGTTAATTTAGTACCAATTGGTATGTAAATCATGACCTTCGTCTTTAAATTTTGAAGGTTTAAACTGTCATTTTAGTTAGGTCATCATCATTTACAGTGCTGCTGTTTCTGTACCTACTGAAAACTGAATGTGAAAGCCATGTTTCCTAAGTGGCACCAAACTAAAAGCATGTACACTTAAACTAATATTCTAATACCTCTGTAGGAGACTGTTATTTTTATCTTGTAACTACAGTGTGAAATCAAGAGTAGAGATGTTTCTTGGCTCTTACATCAGCAGTGTCTTCACACACAGTGTCTCTCTTAGGCACTGAATATATATTGAATTAATTAATTGCATTGAATTACTATGCTGCAATGTTTAAAACAAATTCCAGCATGGACATTTTAACTTTAACTTTGTAAATTATCTCTGCAGTTTCATGGGCAACTCGCCCTCCCCTTTGCTCCCCATCCCTGAGTTTTCTGTACAGGTTTTGTTCTGTTAGGAGGTAGCAAGCACAAAAACAGAAGTTTGTGATCCTGTGAGGAAGCAATGAACATCCCTGTTTCTTGTTTCCTCTAAATAACTGTCAAGATTTTAACAGCTCTCTGAAATTTATTTTGAGTTATTAGGTAACAGCAATAGGGATTAAAGCAATCCAGAATTGGCAGTGCCTTTGAGGCAATAGGACTTTCACTTTTGTTTCTTGTGACCTCTGCTCTCGTACAGGACCCACAGTTTTGGAGCTGTGATCACTTTGCAGATGCTACCAATTCTGCTGCTTGCAAGCATTCCTTCAGGAGAGGTGACCACCTTCAGCTTTCCCAAACAAAGTGTAGTTTGCTGTCAGTGGTAGGAAGAAAGCAGAGTACAGACAGCTGAAGTCCACATAACAAAATCTTTTGTACATAATTTTACTCAGTTTAACTGCTGGCAGTGTATCTGTAGGCTCTCATGTCTACAAATTGTGTTCTGGGTTTCTACTCGTCACTTCTGTCCTTGGTGTCTTTTGTTGACAGATGAGTCTCTGTCTTTTTGTGAGACCAAAGTTTTCCATTTTAGTATGAATAGTACCTTTAGTATAAATAGTTCATTGAACTTTGCAAGCCTTGATGTAAAATGGAACAATAAATAAATATATTCAAGTTAATTCACTTAACTATGAGAGGATTCCTTCCTTTTCAAATTAAATGTAGTTAACTACAGAGATGTTCCTTAGAGATATACTGTAAATAGTTTTGGGGCACTGAAATCCTTCCTAGATATTATGCCAACTCTATCTGAATTATATTCAGTATTTAATGTTTGTTGAAACATACAGTATGAGAATCTTCAAGAAACTTTTAATTATTGCCTTTATCTTGTGGGCACAAGATTTCAGATTATCTGTATGCACCAAAACCATTGCATCCCCTTTGGGGAAGCAGTATTGTTACTTGCAGAATATATATCCAGACTTCAAATATCCCCATGCTTCTAGAACAGACTGATAAAACCACTTTGTAATTTTTGTAAAATATAGGCTATATTCTATACCTGATCCATTGTCATTAGCTTGAATGTATTGAGTCTCATGACCTTCCAAATGGAAATAATTTTTTGACAGAGCATGTGGGAAGGCATTTATGTATATCCCAGAATCTATAGGTATACTTTTTCAAAAAAAAAGTTTGTAGTCTCTAAGAGGAAGAGCAAGTAGTTCTAACTACAAGCATCATGCTCTTATACTATTGTTAGAAGGAAATAGAAAGTCTGCTTCTGTGCAGAGGTCCAGAGTTCCTATAAATTGTGAAGCAATGAATGGCAATTTATCTTGAGGTTTTAAAATTCAGGGCATCAATTAGAGAAAAAAAATCCTAGGAAAAGCTTTACTGTAGCTTATCCTCACTTGTGCTACAGTGTGATTCTTTTTGCCCAATTGTTTGGAATATGCAAGAAGTCATAATCTTACCATGACTCTCATTGTAATTATGAGAACATTAGCTGCCTGTATTGTTACTCGTAAGCAAAATGCCAGATAATTTCTGCAATCCCAGATTTAAAGAGGTAGGCAAAATGAACTAAAAATACCTGAAAAATTACAGAGAGCAGAAAAGGGGAGGAGAAAAAAGTTAAACATAGTGAATTCCCCACATCTGCTGTAATGCAGCAATACTCTAGTCCCAGTGAGCGTACAGTTGCTTGCTATGGTGTTCTCCTCAACCATTGATAACATATATTTATGTTTACTTTTTTCTCACCAGGAATTCTTTTTGCCATGTAAAGCAAAAAGGTTGAGTCTAGTTTCTTCTAGTAAAGGCCTCTGATGGCTTATTTTAATCTATTTCCTTTCAAGTAATAAATTTTAAATATTTAAGTAAGTATAAGGCTGTACAAGTTCAGTTTCAACTTGAATGAAAAATTGCTTTTTTCCCCATGAGATTCTTTCAATTCAAAGTTTTTTACGGGAGACAAGAAATATATCTACATTATTCATACTTGAAGAGTTAGTTCCATTCTTATGAATAATTGAACTCTTCTTGTCTTTGTCCTTAATCTTTCATACTTCACACTAATATTCATATCTTTGCAGTATTTGAAAAACATAATGAAATCTTCTCATTTATTAAAATCCTGATTTCAAAATGATAGTCCAGAAGGAGTGTTACAATTTGTATGGTTACAAACCTGGGCTCTTAGATTATCAGGAGTGAATTTATGTCATGAGAGCAAAAACAATAGTTTGAAATGAATACTTGGTATTATAAATACATGGTATAATAAATATATATTGTGTAAGTGAAAGGTGACTGGCAGGGCATTTCAAACTAGGGTTTAAGTTTTGTTTTAATTACTGTAGGATGTGAGATAAAAATCTGAGATTAGTATTCTTTTTCAGATAAAAGACTAATATTGCTGTCCTCAGTTGATAAATACAGCTGAAATACATAAATCCATAATTCATGCTCACCTTTCAGAGATGGTCTGTGGAGACCATTTTACCTGTGAACTCTTATTATTGATTAGGACCAGAAATTCAAGAGGACAACATGATAATTATATCTGTCATTAAGGACACATAAATATTCTCTTTTGTTCTAGACAGCTTGTAACAATCAATGTAAAATGTACAAGTGATATTATGGCTCTCCTTTAAAGACTGCCTTTGTACTTGAAATATGCCCCGTAATGAAGCCTGACAGGGTAAATATTTCACTGTGCTTCGATATTTATTCTTTTAAGGAGATGAATCTACTTGTTTCCATCCTCACCTGAAATGATTCGCCTTCTTCACAAATCCAAGTTTAAATATTTCAATTCAAAAGAGGCATTTGCTTTCCAAACTAAAGTCTATTTAGTCTCCTATTGTTCCAGAGACTTTCTAATTATTCCATTTGAAATGTCACTGTGTTTCAATATCCAGTCAAAATACTGAATATTTACATTTTTATATGAAGATGGGTTTGCTTGCATTCAATTACAGGCAGAAGAAAGTTCATTTGCAAACTCTGCAGGAACTTTCTGAAGTACAGAAAATGACACCGCGGGAACGAATGAGGCTGAGGAAGTTAAATGCTGCAGATGAGAAAGCAAAGAAGTTGAAGTGAGTTGTGCCCTAACCATGAGTTTTCCACACTCAACAGTCTAATGGGAGAATTAGAATTGTCAAGGTAGAAGTAAAACTACACTGGTCTTCAGCTACTCAAAGTCAATGAGGATTTTAGATGACAATAAATAACACTAACTATTTATGTAGGAAAAAAGTGAGAACATTAGCCCAAAACTGGTGCTTTGAGTACTGTGTTTCTGGTTTCATAAGTATCTGAGAGATCTTCAGATGTATTACAATAGAAGACATTTTTTTAATGACTGGTTGTGTTAAGAATTGCATGGTCTGAGGAGTGGGGACATTTAGTTACAATCCAGCTTCTGTCAATTGTTTTGGCCTCAGAGGTTTTCCAATAGAAGTTTATAGCTCAGAGGATAAATAGTCTTGTCAAAGGATCAAACAGAGGTAATGGACATGTTGTAAAGGCTTTATGATTTATGGGGTGTTTTATTAAGTGAGACAGAATGGAAAGTTTTGGAAGAGATTAGGTACTGTTTCTAATGGAATATGAGATACAACTGGAAGGCTTTGTTTGGGTTTTTTTAATAAAAACCAGAATATACTGTTTTGATGACACATTTGAAGCAAAGAACTAAGACCTTCATGGCCTTTTGGAAAATATGCCTGAAGAGCACTTGTGTCTGACTGGCATTTGCTACATAAATTTATTCTCATTTAAAAATCCCTCTCCTTGAATTGAAACCACTGTATAAAAAAATGTTAAATTTAACACCTCTTCTGTGTGGTGCTTTCAGTAATATGGTAGACCAATTCTTTTACTAATATGAAATTTATAAATAGGAAGTCTGTCTCTTTCATTTTTTAAAAATGAATGGAGATTAGGAAATAATAATAATAATTGCAGGATAGTTCTAGTTTGGTTTTCATTTTCATTGCTTTCTTACATTTTGATGTTTTCTGTTGAGATTTTTGCATTTTTCCTTTCCCCTCAAACCAAAATGAAATATATTTGTTTTATAATATGAAGGCAATATTAATATTCGGACTTTGTTCTCAGTCATGAATCTTTGAAATGGATCTACATTGAGTTCTAGATCATTGTCAGCTGACTGGCTGAAAATATTTGAAACAATGCAGAAACGATACCTTCTCAGACAGGAGATCTGCTTCCAGGAGTGCAAATCTAGAGATGGACGGGAAGGGAATATATCAACGGAAGCTGGAAAAACTGCTTAATGTAGCACCCATCTTAAGTGGTTCCACACATAAAACCAGTTACCAACTGTCCCTCAGAAGAAGAGCTCATAGAACAGAAATGTTTCATGTCTGTCTACAGCTTAAAGGTGCCTGAACTACATGGTGGAATAAAGCCCAAAGTATTTAAGATTTTTGGAAGAAATAGAAAAGACTGCAAGAGTAGAAAAGATAAATGATTTACTATTTCTTAATAATTTTATGCAAGTTGTGAAATGAAAATGTAATAGGGTTTGGAAATAAGGTTCAAAATCTCTTTTTGTGTTTGTTAAAACCTGACTAGATGCCATGAATATTTGGCAACATGAAAATCTCCGTATGGAATTTGTTTTCCCATGTCTGCTTTTAGAAGATCCCTTTGTGCACGCCCTGATATCACATTGTAAATACAAGTGTTCTGTATTTACAGACAACTGGCAGAGGAAAAATATCAAGAAAATATTAAAAGAATGCAAGAATTCAGGTCCCGTAATTTTCAGCAGCTGAATGTCGACGTCCTACATGTAAGTATGGGCTGTTGTTTTGGAGATCTCATTTATGTGCACCCAGTGTATAATGGTTTTCTGTATCCCACATGGTTTCCTTTAGCACTAGAGGCACAGGCCTGTTCTGACACTAATAACTGGGAAGTGCATCAAAGTCTGGACTGCTTAGCTGAACCTGTTGATCTGTGATGAGGCACAGTACATTCTGTTATTCAGATATGGTTCAACAAGCTCTCTATTCATTGCAATTTTATTTTTAAGTTACCTTTTCCTAATTGACTCTTAAATCTACATCTACTCTCTAAAATGTTTTTACTGACTATGTGACATTGAAGTTCAAAATACATTTCTTTTCGAGATGTTTAGAATTGTAATCCTTTAAACACTCTAATTTGGCATAGCTGTGGGTTCTTTTCATTTGGTTAAGAATATTAACACTTCAACTGGCTTTCTAGTAAGAATGAAGCCTTGGAATGACTCCCAGAATAAATTGTCCTTTGCTTTTAAGCTATCTGGAAGAGAAGATGGGCCAGTTCAATTCTAGCACCATATCTTATTGTAGAAACAAAAGAGTAAGTTTGGAAATAGTTGGTGAATGCATCACAGAAATAATTTTTTGTGTGCTTTGTATTCTATCTTTTGCATATCCTCTGGTTTCCATTTCCCATTGTGTCTAGAGAAAAAAAATAGGTTAAACTTGTTCTTCTTATGGCTGAGTCACTACTGATCATTTACAAAAATGTTAGGATTTTATTTTAGTTATTTGCCTAATACAAGTGCCAGGAATTGTGTAGATCAGGGCAACCATTGTGTTGTGATCCCACTGAAAGCTCTGTTCCTGTTTCTCCATGCTGCTTCATCATTTGACTAAGGAATGTGATGAGCAGACTTCAGAACACCTCATTCGTTCCCAGCCAGCCACTACGTGCAACTATGTGTCCACAGGACATGATGAACCAAGAGGGAATGAGACAAGTGAACTCAGCGTGTCTGAACTTACAGAGCACGGTAAGAATTCAAAGTCTGATGTTAAAATGAAAATTCCTATCAAGAAAGAAAGATTTGTCCCCTGTAGTTAATATGAGGTTGGGAAACTTCCGTTTAAAAAGTGGTCAGATTTATAGAGTTTTCAAAAAATGGCAAAGAGAGAAGGAAATTAATCTGGGTGGATGTATGTACAGCAGATGTGTAGCAAGGTTACATGGCAGGAGGTCTGTGTTCCTAAAGTTTGAATGACCCATGAGCAGAGATAGAGGTGAATGTACTTCCTCCAAAGGAGATGCTGAATTAGAAGGAAATAGCTTAAACTTTCCACATATGAAATGACTGGCATTAGAAAAGCATTTCCTAACTTATCTCTCCAGTGAAAAAGGGAGTACAAGAATTCAAAGTGTTTGCAGCTTTGATACACTTTGATGCCATTTTCTTTAACAAAGAGAAAAGCAGATGGAAACTTGTTAAACTTTGCTTATCTATATTGTCCTCAAATACTTAGCTATTGTCTAAAGAATGTGAAGTACTATATAACATGTATTTTTCTGTTATAGACAAAAAAATTGTCAAGCTTTTTTAAAAAAGGTCAGACTGTGGAAATCTTGTGTTCAATGAGGAGAATATTTTTAAGATCACATTTATATGTTTTTTCTCTACAGTGTTCTGGAGTAGTGTCTTACTCTTAAATATTTAAAAATCATTGTGTAAGCACTATTATGGTGAAAGATTTTTAATCAGATTAGAATCCTGCAAATATGCATCAATATACTTTAAAGTAGGAAGACTACTTCTCTCTGATAACACTGCCTTTTAGTATTGGTTTATGTACATCTGTGAAAGTATAGGTCATTAAATTTAAAGGCATCAGAATCAGTTTGCTTGTGGTGGAGGTGTTTTGGGGTATTTTAATAGCAAATGGTGCTTGTTTTCTTTCAATGTACCCTCATTTTTGTCTACGTGGTTGGGTTGCTGTTGCGCAGTATGAGGAGAGATGACCTGTGTAGGAGAGAACCCAGCTGCTAGAAATACATCCTGAGGGGAGGGTGGGGAAACGTGCAAAGGGAGGGCTGAGAGAAAGCAGTAAACGTGGGTGAGAGATGGACCAGGAGAAGCATACAAAGACTCCTAAATAGAAACAGAACAACATGCCTGGAAGGAAAGAAATGGATTTTTCGGCCTTTATAGGTCATTAAGCTGTTAAACTATAATGACAGGAATGGGATGCATTTATATCTGTGATGCAAAAGCTGGGTCAGTCCGCTGTACAAAACTGAATGCATGTTTAATTGCTTGTGCCAGAGTCTCTGACGGAGGAGCAGTGAGTTCAAGACAAAAAGGAGTTATGGATAGGCAAGACAAATTGCATGGTTTCTCTTCTTTGCTTTGTGAATACCTTGTTATTCCTGAAGCTAATGTCAAAGCTGTTACTTACTCTATTCAGTATTCATGCTCTTCTTTTCATTAAGCATTTCAGTGCAACCATGCCTATCCTACATGTCTAATTATTAAGTTATTAATTGCACCTTTGTATTTGAAAATGTAGAAACTGTTCCAGCTATTGATTTTCCAACCGAATTTTGTTCTTGATCAATGGCTGTACAACAATAAAAGAAAAAAAACTAGAAGCAAGGCTATAAAATCGTTTTAGCAAGTTGTCTTACATGTTATTTTTTAATCTTGCTGACCCTTGTTATGTTAGCAGAAGAAGTTAGCCTGTGAAAACCAGACTAACAAGCTCCCTAGTTACAACTAGTAACTAAAAACTGTTTGGAAAGGAGAGAAAAGGCAGGAGCAACTTTTAAGTTTTTTCAGGGCAGACCTAAAAAAATCCTGTCAGAAAAGCTGGTGAGGAACAGCTAGGGATAACACCCCAGACCCAGCAGGCATGGAGGAAAGGTCAGAGTATCTGTGGCCCATAACCTGCAGTCCTTACAAAATTTACAACACGAGCTGAAAAGAAGAACAGGGTTTGGAGTATTGAAAGACCAAGCTATTAAAGGATTACGGAAAGGAATAGAGAATAAAACGCCTTGCACTCCTCTTTCAGTCAAAGTTATCTAAAGCATTATGAATCACAGTTGTATGTCATTGTGGAAGGTGTCAAATACAAAGCTTAAGGTTTAGCTTTAGTAAGTAGTTTTGAATACTGTGGCATCTTGATTCAGGTTTAGTAGTGGTGGTTACACTTAACTGAAAGTTGGTGTACCTCAATACAAAATACTTAAAACCAAAATGTAATTATTACTGATTTTTTTCACTTTCTCAAACCCTGCTTTGGGTGCCAATGTTAATGTGCCAGTTTGGACACAAATTTAGGAGGAAACAATCCGAAAAGGACATCTCTCTCGCCTGCCTGCCAGGCAAGAAGGCCCCGGCAGCCCCTCCCCGCATGGGTTCGGGAAAATAATTTCTTGAATGAAAGTGAAAAAAACCTGTTTATTTAACAGAGTCCCCTGCAGGCAAGGGACAGAAAAGAATATTGAACCCCCACCCATCCCCTAAAGAGACTGACGGATTTGATATAGTCCCTTCTGTCTGTAAAACTTAGCTGCTCCTGCAGTCCTAAGCTGGGCAGGGTCCAGTGAGCCCCCCCGAGAGTCCTGCCGAATGTCCCTGAGATGATAAGCTGGTCTTGGACGAAGAAGCAAGCCAAAAACAGTTCAAAAAGGAACAGAAGCCTCTGAGGCAGGTCACAGTCCCTTTCAGCTGAAAGCCAAAGAGCTAGGGAGGAAAACTCCTCTCCCCTCCTAACCAGCAAAAACTGCCAGCCCGGAGAAGAAAAAGTATGTAAACGTCTCACTGCAAGGCCAAGCGAGCGCCTTTGAAGAGTTCCCCCAGCTTCTCTCTCCCCCTCTGCAGTTTAAACGTACAAACTACATTCAAGCAGGCGATGGGGAATACAGTATTGTCATGGAATCACCGCAAGACAGTTGGGAAAAACAAGGCAATGTAGTTAGATAAACAAAACCCACTATGACAGTTTGGAGTTTTGGACTTTACAGTGCACAAGTTTTAGCAATGACAAAAGCATTCAACTGCTATAGACTTCCCTGGGAAGTTTAAGCTTTTCTCCATGTTTGTTTTATGTAATCAACAATGATATTCTGAACATTTTTTATTCTAACTAGCAACCCTGTGCACTTGAGAGACATTTGAAAGAGTTCTTTGAAACCACTCATAGCTGACCAGTTTGTTAGTCTTTATTTTCTGGACTATGAAAGATGTGAGTGGACCCTGTGGTTCTGATGTGGATATGAACTCATTGTACTACAGAAAAGCTTCCTCAAGATTGTTTACAGCTGGTACAAGTTCTTGAGAACTTGAGTTATCTGATTCTTATTCCTAAAAAGAAATGCTTCAGGCAATGTAAATACTAATTTTTTAGCATTTTTAAGATGCATTGCCTTATTGCCTAGCAGCTTAAGTACTTCTTTCCTGCTGTTCATAAACCTCTATATAATACTTCTATATTGTTCGTATGTTTTAACACGGATCACTTTTAGCATACCTGGACCTTCCGTCCTTATTCTTTCCGTAAGATGCTTCCTAGCTCTTACCTCAGAATTTATAATAGATTATTTTGGTTTTAATGCTCTAAGTTTTGAACTCACAACTCTCTTCTTTGAGTTTCCTTATTTTCCATTATTCCACTTCTCAGGGTCATCTAGCATTTGTTCTTATATTATCCTGATTCTGGGACTTTGTCTCTCCAGTTGTCATGCATACTAGAACAAAGGATTCTTTTGGTTTGGCTATTACTTTTCTCCATACTGCAGATCTTCAGAGAGATAGGCAGGGTAACATTACTTGCAATAGTGAAGTTTTAAAAATGCACTTTAAACTTTTATTTCTCTGAAACGATAACAAGTTTCTTAACAGTTTTGCATCTTTAATCATACTACCTAAAGCAAACAAATACTCTCCTTGTATGTAAAAAGACAGACAATGGAGTGGCTAAGAAAGAGCTAGAACAAAATTACTTCTATGATTACTATTAGCCATATTAAGTAAGTAACTGAAGTATGTTGATTGTATCATTGGAGCAGTAAATGTTCTTACTGTATTGTTTCAGCTACTTAGACCACTAACATGTTCCCTAGAATACTAAACATTTGCAAATAGAAGCAAATGAAAAATGTTTTTGCTCATTTGCAAGTCTTTTATGTAATAGCTTTAATCTGCATTAAATTTTTAGATTGGTTAATTGGAAACAAAACTTAAATTATATTTTGGTAATGAGATATTTATGGAAAGATATATTATAGTTGTGTTTAATATTCATTGAAAATTGTTGATATCTCCATCTTATTTCTCCAGGAATTTACAGAATTGTCATCATACAAATAATTTAATGCTATGGTGGACGGAGCAGTTAAGAATATATTGTACTACTAGGAACAATTTGGTTTACTGTAGATATCTTTGTGCCTCTTCCATCTTTTTCTCCAAGTACAAGCAAGAGACAAAAGGGAAGATTTGTATAGAGGTAGTACACAGAAGCACTGAGCCAGCGTCAGTGTTAAATTCAAATATTTGTGTGTTGAACTTTTATCTATCTATCTATCTATCTATCTATCTATCTCTGTATATATATACATCTGTACACTTCATTTGTTTTCAAGGAGCAGCATAAAATGGAATAGCTAACAATTAGCATTAAGAATAACTAATGATTAATAACTGAATTCCCTTTATATTTTGATTTGGATGTTTTGTTTTCTGCTTAATTTCTCCAGTTCATTTTATTGATTAATTATTTCTGAATGTTAAAAAGCATATTTTGCAAGTCATAGCAATGACGCGGGAATGAGCAATGCAAAATGTGTCAGGATAAACTTGTACCTATATTTCCTGTTCTTGCTGAGGGTTACCTATGAAATAATTATTCATCTTCTCTTGTTATCACCAAAAAGAAAAGCCACCTAGCAATAAATTGCTTAACATCACACACACACCCACACCCACACCACTACCCCCGGCTCTTGACCAATTTTTTATAGAAGCTATCTCCATTTAGACTAGGACAGATAGGCCAATGTACATTTTTTTTGGAGATTACTGCATTTTCAGTGCATGTACTTATTTTTCAATAGTGGTTTAGTGAAAGTACTGGTGAGGCAAATTATATTGTAGTGCTGGCAACCAGAGATCAGTTCATCTAATAGGAAAAAACCAACAAAGCTGTGAAAAAGAACTCTGCATATTTAGCTGCTTGTTTCCATTAATGTTAATGACTGCAGCTGGAATAAAATCATTAATTTTATAAAGCATAAGCAAAAATTATCAACAAGATCATAGGAGTATCCATGGCCTACAACCCAGCCTTGTTATGGATGAATATGGACAGTGTCTTCCTCTGCCAGTTAGAACAAGGCACTTCCAGCTGGGCAGGTTCATTACATGTTTAGTGTTTAATGATATGGCCTCCTTCTAAAAGCTACTGGAACCATCACAAAAGTAATGCATTGCTTCCTAATATAGCATTATAGTTCATCTTTGTCTTCTAATTTACCTGATTGAGCTTGTAGTCCACTTTAATGATTCAAAAAGAATAACCAGAGAAGCAGACACCCCCTTTTCCAGAGAACTAGATAGTGACATTGTAGGATGCAGGTCATCTTTGCCCTAGATTTTCCAGTGATAGACCACCTCAGCTTTTCTGTGTGTGCTGCTACACACTGGGCTAGGTAATGGCAGATCTCTCACTGCATCACATTAATTATTTGGGTGCAGGTAGTTTCACTTTGGTTGCAATATCTTCTAATGAAGCCAGATTTTACAGCATAGTTCCTCTCAATTCTTTGTACAACTTGATTCCTTCTGACTTGCCTAAGTTTGCAGAGATATTGAATAAATTAGGAAACACTACTTATGGGGACTTACTGTAAATAAACCAGGGAAATCTGTATTAGACCATGCGTTGTACCCACCTATGTGGGAAAGCAGTGTGGAATATCTGCAATTTCTTAGTTTACTAGATAGAAAATCCTCTCGGTAGAGGAGCTCAATCTTTGCAGCTGAAAATAGCATGAAGAGCAAGGCATAATCCTGTTATACAACAGTAATAGCTAAAGGTTCAGGGTTTCTGATTCAATTTCTACAGTAGAACTTGCCTTGAAATTGGCTACAAAATCATAAGCTGTATCTAAAAGTGCTTCTAGATAGTTCAGTGCAATTACAGATGCAACAAAAACTACCATTTCCTTACCATCATTGTTGATCCTTCTGGTTTGGATCAGTGTTTACAGTTGAAAGATAAACTGGGTACAAAGCTATCTGCACTACCAAAAGCCCAGACTTTTTACAGGAGCCATAAGGAGTGTTAAATTCGACAAGCCACACTCTAACAAGCATGAAGACTTAAAGTCATGCACTGGCATTCATGGCTGAAAGTGCTACTTTATATTCATATCAATTTCACAGCTGATGAGACATGGTAAACAAGGGTGGAGAAGATTTATTTTTTTAAAAAGGTATTCAAGAAATTATATATGTATTTATATTTTTAAGGGCTTGTCCTCATTGTAGCACTTCATTGCCTGGAATGAAAGAAAGCCAAAGCAAAACAACACTGGACATAAGCGGCACTAATAAAATATTATATCCTGCATTCTTGGATTGCCATCTGAGGCTTCCCTTGTGTTTACATCCGTTTTTGTAAGAGTCCCAGCTCTGCATAAACTGCTACTGCACTTAATAGACATATTTGTGTGTGGGAAGGGGTCAAGTTAAAAGAGGAGAATAGCTTCAGTTAAATACTTGTGGTTTTTAAATTCTTTGTACAGAAAAATAATGTAACGAATTAAAGCCATGTGAATAAAGGGACATATTATATGATCTCTCTGGTCTGTATTATATTGCTTTTTGTTTCTGTATACTGTGAAGATAATAACTTGCTAAATTCCTTAGCTTAATATCTTGCAATACATTACACCTGGCAAACCCTTGATTTCATTACAGTTTCAAAATAGCTAAGTATATTACAGTAATTGTGTACATTATTCCTATGTCTCCATGGCTAATTTTAAGTTATGGATATATTACTTTGACTTTCAAGTGGGCAAAGTTCACTTGGCCCTCAAATAGGAAATGTTCACTCATTATGAAATACAGTGCTTTTTTCTAGCCTGTTATTTTTACAAGCTCTGTTGAAGGATTTTCAATATCGTTTTGTAAATCTTGGAAGGTTAAAAACCTGTAATACTTCTGAGCAGATCTTTAAGCATCTATGCACACACCCTTTTGTTTTAGTGCCTGTAAAATGGGACTTACTCATACTGAGGGGTAACTGAGGAACACTCTAAAAGATGACCATACAAGTGATCACACTGCTCAAAGGCTTTAAGGAAAATGAAGTCTTGTTTTGTTTTTCAGTCTGGCAAGTCAAAATAAAGCAGAACAGTACTTACAATAAGTGGCATTAAGCACCTTTCTGCTTTATTCTTGTTACATTATCCTTTGTAACCAGGAAATCTTGTCTCAGTTAAGAGGACAGCATTGCTGTGAGTTGTGCTGTGGTTAACCATTGGTCTCCTCTTTCTTGTGCTTACCCTACTTCCAGGATCATTGAGGCATATTTCCTGACTTGCTGCAGTGATAGCGTGGGATGCTTATGGAGAGAAACTGGCTCGTTTAGCTCTGGCATTTGCAGTTACCAGTCCTACACTTGTCCTTGGAACACAGGGTGACAAACTCCTGAGGCTCTCACAGGATCTGAGGGCGTAGCGTGCTCCTCTGACCTCCTCATCTGTCTCTTGTTTTCATTGCTTGGTTTCACACTGAGCCCAACTTGTCCCAGATTCAATTAAAGGAATACTAAATCTGATTTATTCTAGCAAAATCAAGATTTAATGTAGTTTGCAAGTTTTAGCCAGAAAGTGGAAAATTACTTTCTTTTTTTTTTTTAAGATCATTGACTAAAGCATTATTGTTCTTGTTTAAGGAGTTCTTCCTTAGACGTAGTGCCTTTGGAGAGCAGGAGTCCAGCCATAAGCTCTTTAGGAAACCTTTTCCAAATCTACCTACTCTTCAACATGCCTAGCTACTAAAATCTTTTCAATAGCTTCATGAAAACTCATAGCTTACTTCTTACGAGAAGTCTTGCTCTTGCAGATTCTCAGAGAGAAGCTTGCAGAATGAAGTCTTTACACAGCAGTTTTGTAAAAAAACCCGAACACTTTCAAAGTGTGGGGAGAACAAATGATGTTACTGTACAGCTCTACTTTTTTCCTAATCTATTTTTCATACTGGTTTATTTTGGCATTGATAAAGAGAGTCTACTTCAAAATTCACCTTGGTCAATGACTACAGTTAAAATTATTCTGGCCAAGTCTTTTTAAAAATGGCACAGGAATTCTCTTCACTCCTTCCAAAGCATGATGTTAAAAAACCTTTATGAAATACTCTGTGAATTTAGGAAGCAATTAGAAGCAAATGCACTGAGATTGTATAGGTCAAAAAAACCCTGCATAATGGATTCTATAGCAGATATTTTCAGATAATTTTAAATCTTCCTTAGAAAGATGCTAGGTTTTATTCCAAGTTGTCCTACATGCAGAGCAACATAGCTATACACTGCACATTAGACACAAGGTTAAACTGATGTAAATAAAGATGCATCAGGCTTTTGCTTGCAAACAAAGCATCAGTGAACAGGATGGTGCTGAAAAACATTTTGAAAGGACTCCCAGTCCAGCCCCAGTTGCAGTTTTATGGCTTACTTATCAAACTAGGGAGCATTCCTGGGGAGCTGAGACAAATTATATGGTGGTGCAGAAGCTGGAGGCAGTTCCAGGTGAGGAAAAATTTGCTCAGAAAGAAGCTGTGAATGCTGAATTAGTTTGTAGATTCTACCAGTTTAGCTTTCAGTGTATGTGACTGTCAGACTGCTAGGTGGAGGGAATGAGGGGACAGCAGTGAAGATCTTGGTTGAATTCTCCTGCTATATTTTCTGCTTCGCAGAGCAAAGCGTGCCCCTGTGATCTCGTAAATATGTGCTTTCGCAAGTTAACTTCATCTAGGTGTTTAAGGGCTCAGTACCTTTTTGCTTGCTTGCAATCATTTGCTTGTTTTTATAACTTGTTCAACATATAACTTGTATTATTGCTTATATCCAATTAATGCAAATTAAATGCATTTTGCATCTTTGCTACATCCAGACTCTCATGCGCGCAACTGCTTACACCAAGTTTGGACATGAGCCATTCCCATTTGTTTTCTTCTCTTTCTGTAACTTCTAGTTGTGAAAATGTCCCCAATTCAAGTCTTAAAAATGGCATTCTTGAAACAGAACTCAGGGAGAAGAAACTGAGTCTCTTAAGGGGCAGATTTTGTGTTAACATGTGGACTTCTTCCTTCCCAACACTGTTGTCAGACTTAAAGTGAAAGTGTCAGGAGGTTGATATCTGCCAGATTCAGGAGGAAATCTGAGTTTTTCTTGGAAAGTATACTGTAACTGATAAAAAAAGTTTAAAATAACTCAGGGAGTAAGGTAGTTTTAAGTTGATGTCATTAGGTCACTTTTCCTTCAGTTTATGTCTCTTGGTCTGTTCCTGCTGGAAGCAGTGCAAATAGTAGGGCAACTTTTACAATAATAGGGACTCTTTAAGCATAAAGGGAATGGCTTCCCTCACTAAGCGGTCCCTCTTATTGACTACATCACTATGTTGTTCTTTCTCTTCATTCAGCCATCTTTACTAAAAAGATTTCTGAATATTTGGAAGATTTTTAGATTTGCTGAACCTTAAATCATGTTTGAAAGGCAGCATGGCTTCATCTTCATTGTCACTGCCTACCAGAGCTCCCATTTCTAGATACACGACAACTAGGAAATCAGAAGAAAAACCAACAAATTATTCAGAAAACTAGGGAAAAATGTAATTAAAGTCTTCTTTCTTGCTGTTTATTTTTGTTAACCACTCCTTTTAAGAACTTCTTCTTTCCTCTCATGCTTTGTACTTATTGATAAAATACCAGGAGGTGGAGGGTTTAGGGAAAATAAACCCTATGTCCTTCAAATAAAACATTTCTCTTGGAAATTTCATTTTGGTTAAAAAAAGGGTAATTTTTCCTCAGAAAAACACTTGGAAACTTGCTACTTTCTTTCTAACATCAAGCAGTAGCTGACTCCCATAAGGCCACTCTGATTTACATCCTCTGTATCTCTTTTTCTAGCCATTTAACAATAGGTAGTTCTTCTCTCAGTGACACCCATAAAATAATTGAAACTTTTTACTTTTTTTGAAATACAAAGAGGAGAATTATAAAGTATTAATGTTTAAATTTGGTTATATTTCTAGTTCTTGTTTAGAAGAGCTCACTTTATGTCTAAGCTGCTTAGACATAAATCTAAGAAGATGATTCATTTAATAGCTTCATAGTCCTATTGTGCTTATCCAGAAGGATTGCGCAGAACTTTCATGAGCACAAAAGTCCTGTACATCCCCTAGTTCATTTATTAAATGTATGTTCTAAGAGTCTGTTTCAGCCTAGTTTAGAAGAGATGAACAAAAGATTCCACTGTCTTTCTGAACAATGAACCTTCAGAGCTTGAAAATGCATATATTATCTATACCTGACCAAAGGATGGTGATTCTCTTTGACTGAAACTTTTAAAGTTGAAGGGTTTTGTCTTGCAGAGGGAAAAAAAAACACCTGAAACCCCCAAACCAATCTGAGTGAGCTTAGATTATAATAAAGGAGTTATATTATTTTTTCTGATATTGTATTGTCCTGAGCTGCAGAGGGGCACAGAGCCCTTGATCTCCTTTGCGGTAGAATTTCTCGTTCAGGATGATGTAGCTCAGGGAAACATATCTCTGTGTTTCAAACTTCTCTCCTACTGACAGTGCTTCAACTCTTTGTGTTTTCTTCCTTGGAGACAGAAATCCCTTTCTGTTTTCTCCCTCTATGATAACTGACGCACAGTTCTGAAGAGAGCTGCCCACCCCTATGCACCAGCTCCTCCTGCCAGCTCCTAAGTTTCTGCTTAGCTTGTTTAGTGGTTATGTTAAATATGTGCACACACACAAATAGATCTGGGGTGATTCTGATCTGTTTGTGAGGAATCACATAGCCACAGCATTATAAAATAATTTAGGTTGGAATGAACCTCTGGCAGCCTAGTCCAATCCCCTGCTCAAAGCTTTTCTTTTCAGATCAGGTTATTCAGGGGTGTCTGATCGAGTTTCGAACACCTCCAAGGGTTGATTGAGCTCTTGCAGCTTCTTTAAGCCCTATTCCAGTATTTGATCACACTCTTTTTCTTTTTTATTTCATAATGTCAAATTGGAATTTAGTATGTTCCAGATGATGTTTGTTGTCTCTTGTCCTATCACCATTCACCTTTGTGAAGAGACTGGCTCCATCTTCCTTTTATCCTCTGATCAGATAGTTATAGACAGCAGTAAGGTTTCCCCTTTACCTTCCATTCTTAGGCTGAAGGGATCCCACTCTCACAGCCCCTTCTTGCACCCAGGTGCTCCAGCACTGTGCCCAGCCTGGGTGCCACTGTGGCATTTGCTCCAGTAGGTAACACCTGCTCATATGGGATCAAACTGCTATTTGCTGATGCATTTCCACAGAAAGGAAAGGATCAGGGGCACCTTTGTGTTACTGACAGTGTCCTGCCAGTGGGCTGTCTTGCAGGCCAGTGCAGCAAAGAAGCAGAAGGCAGAAGAATGATTTTCCCTGCTCTTGTCTCAGTGCCCGGCATGGCTTATGTACAAAGCCTTGCAAGGGAGGCAGTGCATGGGTCTTTGTCCTGGCCCTCTCTCTCAGTTTGCTGGGTTCTCTTGTCAGTCTGTGGTAGCAGAGATGTGGTAACACCACTTTCTGGTGTCCTGGTTCTTGTCACCATCTTAGGAGCCCATTATGTCTCATGACAGTCTGTGTCAGAGCAGTTGAGTGATTTGCTCCTCACTTCCCTGTGTGTGGTACTGTGCTGACTGAGGGGTGCAATAACATGAAAATGTACCAATTTTTTCCTTAAGGTAGGAATGTGTCAGCTGAGAAAATCTGCCTTTTTTCAGAGATGCAATGAAGCCTTTGGATCAAAAATGTACAGTAGTCCTTAAGAGTCAAATGTGACTCTGTTACTGTGAATACAAATGGTGAAAATGTACATATGTTACACCATTCTGTTTTATTTTTTTCTTTTACTCCTTTTTTTTTTTTTTTTTTTTTTAAATACAAGTGGCCTTACTTATTGTCTTCTGCATGCTCTGGAATGTGGGAATACTACATCAATGCAACAATGACAAGTATGACTTTGAGGCACAAGAAAATTAAAGATATTTATCAAAGTATTTTCATCTCTCTGGAGAAAATTGTTGTTGTTGAGTTACTATGCTACCTGAAACAAGCACTTGGTGGATTTAAGCAAAGTATTACAAATAGCATTCTGTTTTCTGTTTAGCTTGTCTTCTTGGGAAATAACCATGCTTTTATGATTTTTTTAGATAATGGGTTTTTATCCTTCATTCCACTATTAGCATCATGTTACTATACAGAAAGAGCTCTAAAGAGGAATGTTTTTATTCAAAGCTTGTTTTCTTTTGAATATCTAATAGCAAGTATCAAGTGTCTCAATGCTATGCCTAAACCCTCTAGCAATACCAAAGCAACAGCTGAGTTTGTTCCGAATTCAGTGCTTTGTAAGCAAATAAAAGGTATTGTGCCTGGCCTTGGTGCAATATGCACAGCTGGATAAAGCACAATGTGCTTTCAGAGACCAGCTGACAGATACAGGGGTGTGAGGGGGCAGAAGCAGCTGTACAGACCCTTTCTCGTGCTCCCTATGGAGAATATAAGTATGCTGTATCAGAGATGTTCAGCTGGATGCCAGTCCAGCTGTCAAAACAGAGGCGGGGTCCCCTGGCTTCTGCAGCAGCAGTTTTGTTTCCTCTTTCAACATGATAGACTTGGCATTGCCCTCACTAGCACCACTTCTTTACCCAAGTGCCTCCCAGGCACAAATAGGCTTAATACCTATTTTATTTGTCAGAACAAAGGACAGGGTCAAGGTCCAGTCACTGAAGTCCATGGTAGGCTTTGCAGTGGTCAAACAGAGCTCAAACAGCCTAGCCCAAAGACCAGTATTTTTATTAAAAATACTTCTCTGAAAGCACAAACCAAAGAATTTTCTTCTGTGCTACATTACTAAGTGTGCAACTTCACTGGTAGTGTTGAGGAATGGGAGCAGTACCCAGCCTTTTGTCGCCTGGTTTGTGGAAATTGGAGGTGTATATGCAATCACATGGAATCATGGGAGAACTCAGGTAGCAAATATTCTAGAGGATGGACTGCAGACATGGAGATGGAAGCTTATGGGGCCTGAACTCCCCTGACAGTGCCTGCCCTGAGCTGAAAATACAAACTCGCTCAAGATATCTGCACTTGGACTTTACTAGGCCAGCACAGGTACAGCTTGCCACGTGGATTTATGGTATCTGCTGTGCCAAATCCACCCTATCTATTCCTGAAATTCATCTCATCCTGGATCTCAGCTCAATAAGCTGTTCTGTACACAGATAATTCTGCAGAGAACCAGAGATGTCTTGTGCATTTGTAATACATAGAGGGCTGGGAGCTGGCTCTACTTTGGTAGGACTCAAAGAATTGTTATATGGAAACAGTTTAAATAAATGTGTAGATGCCTTGAAGACTCCTTCTTCAAAGATGCTAGTCGTAAACCCAAAAAGTTTTAAGAAGTTTTATTAGGTAAATGCCAAATTCCCCTACACTGGACATGCTGTCTTCTTTCAGAAATGCCACTTGGAATTGATTGAGGCCAGTAAACTGGTATACCCTGGAACATGTCTAGCACCTGAACTAGCATTTCAGATTGTATTACTAAGCTCGGACTAACTGGCTGTCTATGAACAGCTGTCAAACCAATTTCACAAATGGTGAGGTGAATAATTCCAACAGGGATGCAAAAGCTGGCATGGGAGTGGGATACAGACACTGCCAGCCTCCTTGCATAGTTTGGGAGCATCACCAGTTTTGTACGGTTATGGGCTGCTCACAAGGTATGGAGCTTACAGTAGCCAGAGCAGACGTTTTAAAGTTACATTTATGAGTAAAAAGACTGATTTTGATACCTTGTTTGGTTGGAAAAGGAAGGCTTGCATTTTTTAGTACAGCAATAAACAAATGCAGAATGTGGGAGGAGAAGATGACTCAGAAAACACCAGCATAGTCTGATGTTTGTATTACAACATAATAAATGGGCTGTTTTTTATGTATTTCAATGCACATAGACAGAATGTAGATGAACCCAATAAAATTATCCTAATCACTGGGATGACAGCCTCTCTGCAAGAACGAAAAATTGATCACCTCACATGGAAAAGGAGATGTATCTTAATTTTGTAGTGTTCTTTCCATGTAGAAAGGATGATACTTGAGATTTCTTTTTTAATGAAGTGCTAGACTTTTCTGTCCAATGGCACTTTGTAGAACTCAAGCAAATAAATAAATAAATGCTTTCTTTGTGAGAAAATGTTTTTGGGTTGGGGGTGTTCTTCTTCTGTAAACTCATGTATTGATTAGTTGTTTGTTTGCTTGCTTGTTTGTTTTTTCAAACTAAAGTGAAACACAGGAAGGATTGGGACTAGAAATTGTGACAGTGCAGCGTGGGGCTTTTATGCAGCTTCCATTATTACCTTAAAACAGAAACCTGAGTGAAAATGTGTCAGCAGTTTGGAGCTAAATCAGGTTTATAAAGAAAGGAAGTATTTTTGAAATTACTTTGGAGACAGTAGATAGTAGACTTTATATCTCAACTGGAGAGCTTAACCACCTAATGCTGCAGACAGATACAGCTTCACGTTTTTCCTGAGCTCTCTTTCTTTCACCCTAAAGATTACAGTTATTGCTCCTGCCCAAACTCAAGTGTCTTTTAATGGATTTTAATTGTGTTCCGCTGTTTGAATCCTTTGGGGTTTTTATCCATGTGAAACAATTAAAAAAATCTATTAATAATTTTTATGTCATATTGTTTGAATTAATTTCTTTCAATGCAGTAAAATTTAAGATAGTTTTTATTTCTCTAAAGGAGCAGACTTAACTGAGGAGTGTGGTGGAAATTAGCATTAGCTAAAGTTATGACGATGACAGTGATGATTTATGGCAGCTGAACATTAAATATTTTTTGTCTTCAACTAACATTTCTTGTAATAATATCTCCCTGAAGGAGATGCAATCAGACTTCAAGCTGTTTCACTAATTCTTTCGTACAGGATCTGGGGCGCTAAAGGGTTTCACCCAGTACAGAGTGGCTGGAGTGCCTTTCAAGCTGTGATGAATGTGTTGAGTTTTAATACCAATTATTGTACTTCATGGGTTCATTGGCTATATTAATATTGCACTCACTGCTATTACTAAAACTTGTGATAGTAATAAACTGAGAGAGCATGACACTGAAGTATGCATATCTTGACTTTATACTAGTTTCTTTTATTTTTTTATAGCTTTGCTTCAAGAAAGTTTGGAAAAATATATAGATTTAATTTCTCATATCTTTTGAACATGTACCTGATATATATTATTTTCCATTTTAGGTTAGCCGTTGTATTTACCACAGATTATGTGTGTTAGAGAAAACAAAAGTGAGTCATAATTTCAGCTCACAAAAGCTGGACTCAATGCAATATTGGCTCTGCTTTGACTAGATGATCCCATAAGGTCACTTCCAGCCTGATTTATTGCACAGTTTAGAGATTTCAGTGCAATATCAATACAGATCCTTTAAGTTCATTAATTCACATATGATGGGGATTTGCCCTTTGCCTGAGACAGCTTTAACACTGCTTATCATATCATTAATGACAAACATTTTAATCTGAGAACCTATCCTTCGCTTTCAATTACAGAATTCATTGCTGTTGACATAACATTGGTGCTATAAAGTTCATTTATATCTTTTTCAGATCATTATTTTTTTCTCTATATATGCTATAAACTCATGATTGCCTTTAGAGATCCCTGAAGACCCAGAAATTGCAGAAGAATATTATAAAGATGAATTTGAATCCTGTTCAGAAGACAGTGAAGAGGAGGAAGATGCAGAATTGTCATGGACGGTGTCTAAGACAAATCACCAGGTATATGTGACCTTTGAGAACACTGTATACACTTGATGCTCATTTTCCATAAGAAACTGAGTTCCTTCCCAGAATTTGTCCTACTGACATTGCAGATTTTTTTTTGTTAGGAGTATGTGTATATATCAATAGCATGAATTAATTATATGTGTATTATAAGATATTGATGAGAAAGATTTTTGCATTCCTTCAAGATTAAAGAGAACACTCCCATGAATGTCTTAATGTCTTGTCAGAAAAACACCCTTGTGACTCTAAAACACTCAGAGCGGGATCCTCTCAAATGCTAGCTATGATTTAAATTAAATTAAAGGTGAAGGTATACTTCAAGCATAAGATCTAAGTTCCAGCTTGAATTCCCAGGCAAAGATAGACACCTCTACTTCCTGCCTATATTAGACATATTTTCTAGGACAGTATGATGAACTGTGAGCCTAAACATCTGTAAGACTTGACCAGCAAATCAGTAGACTTTCCCAAGTCACAGAAAGTGTCAGTGAAGAAAAAACTTATTGGTGAAAGGCTTAAAGTGGCTTTATCAGTTGAGGCTGCCACAAGAAAGTCAGGGATTTCAGTGTGAAGGTTGAAGATTATTGGAAAAGGCACCTAATTTAGATCTGATCAGAATGAGCTGAGATGAATCTTGTCTCCAGTGATCAAGTCTCAGTGAAATCAATAAACTTAAGTGCCTGAGGCAGTTCTGAAAATGGATCTTCCTAAGGCTATCAGGAACTATTAATTTCTCCCAAGGGCCACCAGTTCCACGCATGGCCTGCAGTGCCTCTGGATGGTACTATGTGGTTCTGCCTAGGAACATTTACTTTATTCCGTGATTATGTGCAAAGCTTGCAGAACAGAGTGGGATGTCTTCTGCATTTCAGGGAACTGGCCAAGTAGACTAATACTCTTCACTAAATTATAGATAACTTGTGGTTTTTGAAAAATTTGAACTAATAGCTTCTTTGGGATGTAGTTTTTAAGGCAAAAATAAAGTGTGAGAAGTCAGAACTCTACTTCTACCACGGTAGCAGGGGATCCTGAAATTGTCCCACAAGTAAAACTTGACATTTACTCAGAAACAGGTTCATTCAATCTAGACATGTCCTCCTAGCTTTCAAATTAAACACACAGGATGCCTTAAAATTCAGGAGCAGTTTGTGCAGTAGTGGTCTAATGAAATTATTAGTCAATTGTGAAACAGTGAAATACCTTAGACAACAGGTTTTTTTCTGTTTGCTGGGTTTATGCTTACCCACAGCATACAGACATGCAAAGAAACCATTGCCCAGAAAGTCTACCACAAGATACTCTTGCAAATGAAATTACTGCTCATTTTCATCAAACTCTGAGACAATTTTTCTTTTTTAGAATGCCTTTTGAAATTTTCATTCAGCTTTCATTGATGGTATCAAGTGTCAATCAGTAGTGGTTTTGAGCAGGCAGACTGCTGCTTAGAATTAAAAAAGGGCAGAAGACAAAAATAGATTTCTCAGTAATGCAGAATAAATTAGGTGTTGGCGTTTGGATGTGAGCAGCCACAGTTCCTCATGTTGCACTGACTAAAAATTCCGTGATGGCAAGAACCAGCGTGGTGGGCTGGACGAGCCATCCCAGTGGCACCCTGTTGTCTCTGTCCAGTCTCCATGGCCCTGAGGCTTTGCTTTACCAGCACACAGAGCACTGACCTTCTGTAAACTGGCCTGCACAGACTGACTGGATACACCCCCGTGAGCATTTGCCCTTTGGGACTTCCTCTGTAAAAGAAGATAATTATCTCTGCTTTTCTCATGTTGACCCCAGCACCTTAAGATACTCAGTAAATGTGTTTCTGGGTATTGACACACTTACCTTTTCTATTTCTTGGGAAGTGAAAGTAGGCAATTTTTGCTTTCTCCAGTGAAAAATTCTTCAGTAGGTCTGAGGTCAAAGCAGACTGAGCATAGCTGTGCAAATCTGAACATCTATGTCTGAACTCAACAAACAGAAAGGCAAGCAAGCAAGGAAGCAAGCAAGCATTTTTAGGGAGTAAACATCTAATGCAGGTTGGATGGAATATGCAGAGAGGTCCCTCTTTGGTGATTATAAAGGGATTTAAAGTTATTAACATGCACACAACATCTTCCTTTGGATGTCAACAGTTATGTGAGATGAATCCCACTCAAAGGTAGGTGGGATCATGCTCAGTATTAATAATAAGCTTCAAATCCTACCAGAATAGCAAAGGTTTGCTTCTGCAGTCATTTACTTAATACCAAAACTCCTACTTCAATTTCTGTAATGGGATTCATACTCTCAAACCCTTTCTTCAAAGATACCTTAAACCAAGTCTTTGGAGCTGTGTGCTAAAAAATAAACCGTTCCACTGCAACGCAGTAAGGGCTCATAAGCTAATTTCTGCAAATCTCTCAAATTTCCAATCCCAAGATTGCTTTACTGGTTACTTCTGTGCAGAGAGTGCAGAAATGCTGCGTCTCGTGGTGCTCTCTGGTGACCCATTATTTTAAACAAGGATTAAAAACATTTCCAATATTCATGCAGTAGCATGGGGTCAGAAAAGTCATCTTACTGAACAACATATTGAGGTGCAAGATGTAGAAAGGGATATGAGCTGTTTATTCAAGCTATATTAAGCTCCCACAGATGTCAAGACAGTCTGAGAAGTAGTGGCATCATGTGGGATGTAAGACCACTTAGGAAGGTAGAGTTAGGCACTGAAACACTGTACTTTTAAAGGTTTAGGGTGGGAGCTGAGACAGGCTTTTTTCTCATGTTGATAGCTTTCAGTACAGCCTATCTGATTTCACATACATTGTCCAGCACTGAAGTTTAGTGTCCTTTGTTCCTTTCTTTCAGAGCAGAAATGCACAATGACAGAGTTCAAGCAGCAATTTGCCAAGTACTTTTCCAGACCTTCCCTCTTCAAGCCAGTGGCTCTTTTCCACATGTTTTTTTCCTAGGAGAACCGGTTTCTAATTAGGGGGAAATAATGAAAGAGAATGACAAACTGTTTTTAAGAACATTTTAATGTGTGGTGCTTAACAGAGGTTTCATCTTGAGAAGTTAGTGTGTAATGAAGCTTCCATTGGCTTTGATTTAGCTGAGATGCTACTGGGTGCTCTTTACTGCAGTTCATCACCGTGCTCTTAGTTTTTCTCAGTGACCATAATAAAAAATTCACCCTCTTCATTATGACAAAGTCTACTATTGTGGTGCAGTAGATTCCTATTTTCAAATTCCAAGTTGCTTCTGAGACTGTCAAGCCAAACAACCAGCTGACATAAATTATCATAGCTCCAGCAGCTCTGAGTGGTCTGTGTGCTGTGACCCCAAAGATGCTCCACTAGATTCCTGACACATGCTTTGGCATGGCTCGTAGCTGTTAGAAACGGGGTTGTTTGTTCTGAAACAATCTGAAATGTGCAACCATTCACCCACAGTGGCCCTTATGCAAGGGAATGCCTCTCTTCTGGGCATCTGTCAGAGTCCCTTGTCCATTCTGTAGGGCTTTGCTTTCTCTGAAAAAAAAAAAGAGAAAGATTAAAGCAATGTATTAAATGAAACAGCTAAATCCTCTTCCAGTGCTAAACCCAAGTGGGGAAAAGACAGGACTGATGAAAGAGGTGAAAATATATCTTTTGCCTTACAGCATAATGAGAAGAAATCAGCTTTTTTGTTATAATTGGAGTAAATATTATGTCCTGTTGTGCGAAGTCAAAGGTTTGAGAATTACAGACTTTATCCCATTAAAAAAGCCAAAAAAATGGTTTTATTAAAGCAAGAGTGTTGTATATGGTTATTTATTACGCTTTTGTCTATCTGTCTGCAGATTTGTGGTTAACTGTTAGTGATAATGAAAATAAAAATAATTACAAAGTAATATTAGCAGAAAATCAATATGTTTTTAGTTTTGAATGAAGAAGATTTAATAACTTTTAAATGAAGTCCTAATGGTTCTTTTTTTTAGAAATACAGAGAAATTATATCTGTAATACTAAGTCTATCTTAATTCAATATTCAGTATATAATGTGTGTGTTAACGTAATGAATGCACTCTCTAGCATTTCCTGGCTGCAGGACTGGGAACCCATCTGCTGACTTGAGCCCGTCAGGACCCCACAGGCTGCTCCAAAAGGGCAAAGATGTTCCTTCAAACCTATGAGCTTGTGGGTTACCTATTGTAATTGCCAACCAAGAAGCTGATTCCTGCCTTGCAAACCTCAGCTAAAGTAGCAAAGCCTGTTTCAAATATAAGCCCATGAAACAACTTGGGGTGAAGAATAGTTAGTTTATGCTCATCCATAACAGCTCCCACTTGCACCGGAAGGTCCCTAAGCAGCTGGCTGTCTTTGCCAACAATTATTGCTGTCCTGTTTAGGTATACTGGCAGTTCCTAAGTTTGAGAAATTTAGAATGAGCACTTTGAGCAAGGTCACAGAAGAATATAAAGCAGATTGTCCATTGTAGAAGTGGAGGTCAATATTGTTTCTTTTTATTCCATTGTTTTAAGTCTTAAAGGCATAGAGTGCTGACTATTTTTTTTAAATACGTATTTTTGACATATTTTTTAGCAAGGTCAAGATTTTGACTGTCAGTTTTAAATAGTCAAGAAATGCTGTGTTGTCAAATGTGATATGGCAGCAGCCTCTACACACTTAGAGTCCAAGTTTCTCTTGGACTTTCATAAAATTGTAATGTACTTCCTGGACAACAATCATTGCTTAATGACCAGAACTTTAAATTTCATCTGTGTACACAAACAGCATTTCATATGAAAAATATCATGGCAAAACTGTTAGCCATCTGTTTGGTAGCAGAACACTTGAAATATAAAAATGTTAAAATCTCAGTTAAAAATGTTTCAGTTAGTTGTTGTTACTAGACATGTAAGTAGATGCAATTACATGAAAGATAAGTATTCACTTGCTGTGGGCAGCTATGATAAGCATAAAATATTTGGCATAGTTAAAAAGTATATACTTGCCTTTTTCAATGTAATTTTGTTTTAGATATTCCAGGACAAACTGATGATAAAATGCTGGTATATTTTCAGAGACTGCACACCACCTTACACAGTAAATATATCTCCTTTAAACTCCATGCACAGTTGTTGTACACACTTGCGTTCTACAAGAAATCTGACTTACATTATTGTTTGGTTATAACATCATTCCAAAGCCTGATGTTTTAGGGGAAGAAAACCTAGAAACTGGCCTGGGCAAAGTAACTTCTTTGTAGTCCAATCTTGACACTCACTGGTGTGATATCCTCTATGTTTGTGGGATCGTACATCTTGTACATAATGTTTGTATTTTAGTTTGTGCTCACACTAATGCTATTCCTATTTCATTTATTCACAGGACAGTGATATGGAAGCCATGGTTGAGTATTTGGAGAGTGTCTTGAATAACAGCTCATTGGGTAAGATGATATATCTTCTTTAGGTAGCAGCAGTTATTAGCAGTCTGTATGCATCACTGTCCAACTATTTCCATTTTGCAACAAAATAACTCAAAAAATGTGATCGCCTCGAAGATTACTTCCTGAATCTACTGCAGAGAAGTATAAATATGCCAAAAGAAAAGGCATAAGCAGTTAAGTGCTTTTGTTGAAAATAATAAAGCCATAAAGCATGATAGTCAGAAGCCTAGAATGTTATAACAAAAACTTTTTAAAACTTGGCTACTGTCATTTTTTTCTCCAGAGCAAAATATTTGAGGATATGTAAGCTATTTTATAGTTTTTAGTCCTGGTAAAAATAAGAGAAAATGAATTAAAATATTTAATTTTTTAAAAATTATGATCAAGGTTTGGATAATAATTTATGTAACAGTATCACATTACAGGTACAAAGAAAATAGTGACAATTTAAGCTTGTAATTTAATCCTAAAATCTCTGGCAAAATATTGTCTATAGATTTAGAGTTTGAAAGCCTGGGTTCCTGTGCTCTACTTAAAAGCTAAAATGAAAACTTATGTGAAGGAAGGCTGTTCACTGTGGCAGCCATGGTCACTGTCCTCAGAGGCCACCGGGTGGGACTGTGCCAGCAGCAGCCTGAGTGTGAGCTGCATGAAAGGCTGAGTTCCCAAAGTTCTCCCATGGGAACTGCAGTCCCACTGAGCTGCTTCATTTGCAGTCATTCAGTCGGGATAAACCTGACTCGGTACTACCCAGATCCAGAACACAGGAGAATCCTAGGAAGTCCTCCTTCCAGAGGTTCTTCTTCTGCTGAGCTCTGTTTCACTCCTGCATGTGAGTGTGGACAGACGGCAAGAGAGAGCCAAAGAAGAAGAAGGATGAAAGGAAGTAATCAAAGCTGTTGCCATCATAGTCTTGTAGCCACTGCTCACCTTCTGATCCCATGTCAAAGAGACCCTTGGGGCTGAAGGAAGGAACATTTACATACAGTTTCTCTTTACCCTTACAGAGAACGCCCTGCCTCCAAATTCTGCACTCATTTATGCATTTGCAGCATCACTGTCTGCAATGGGTTTGCAGAAGTTGAAATAAGGACAAAATTTTGCTCTGTCCTTCAATATTTTGTAATTTTAATTAAAGAGAGGAATTGGATTGAGGGCTGCTGAGAACAAACAAGAATATTAGCCAAAGACAAACAGTGGTGTTTTAAAAACAATCTTAGTATTAGAAACTTCCTTATCTTAATCTTTTTCATTCAGTATTAAGGACAAGAAGATGCCTTTTTAAAATTGTAATATTAAAGAATTAAATTGTACTTTTATCACTAAAAGAATCTCCAACTAGTCTGTGCTGAAACTTATAGCCTTTCTCCAAGCTAAGGTAGTAATTAGGTATGATTTGCTCCAAAAAAAATATATGTTATGATAATAAGAGACAAATCTCTACGGTCTCTTTTATCTTTGTATGCTCAGTGTCACCAAGAGAGTTTAAGCTTTCATAATTTTAAGTTCTTCCAACATCAAGCTATAAAGCTGCAGTTGGGGTCATTTTTATGTGTTTGCTAATGTTCGTTTATACCTTGCATATTCTTCACTGGGCTCCAAACTCCCATTACATCAAAATTTTCTGTATATGGTGCATTTTACATTTTATGTTTAGGTACTTGCTGTCTTTTTCACCCTAAAGCTGGTTGTGTCACCTTCCAGGTCTGCATTTCTTTAACTGACCACTAGCACATTGGTAATCAACATGGCATTGTCAGTGATAGCCAGAGCCTCCCTTCTTGTCATCCCATGCCTGTAGTCCTTTACACCTCATCCTTTGTTCCCACTTTTCAAGGCATCTGCTGTTGTACTAGGCCTATACTTCTCTACATTCATTGAATTACATTAGTTATAAATATGTCTTTCTACACAGAATACTACTATCCATCTAAAAAAGCAGGTTGTATGTTACAAGAATAAGTGGAAATACAACAAAACAGCCCACTACACAGTAATTAGAACTGCTGCTATAGCTTAAGCAATTAAATCAAATTTTCTCTCAGGACAAGACAAGATCAGACAAAGCCTGAAGCCTTGTAGACCCAGTTCCAGGTGTGTGGCCTGGTGCAAGCAGTGAAAGTACCATAGTACTGGGCTACAGACCTACAACATAATTATAATGGCTACTCCTGGAAAAAGTATGGATTTCATGGCAATAATAGGGCAATAGAAGCAGGAATCTGGCCAGGACAGAATTTCTTGTAGCATCTTTCATTGTTAAAGTATTACGAAAAAAACCATGAGTCGTTTCAAGCGGTTTTTAGGAAACAACCAAGAAGAAAAACACTAGAACTTTTTTTTTATGTCAGCAAAGGCTCTGATAAAAAGGATGCAATAAATATACATTGTTTTCCAAGAGGTGGAATTTGTTTACTATAAACCTCAGTGTTTATAACAGGACTTGAGAGGTAACTGAGTTTTTTCCTCAAGAGGTTCCAGAGTCACTCCAAATACCAGAGCTTTAGTGTGGTACAAAGTTTCTTTTGTGTTGGCTATACAGGTCAGTGTGGAGTGCATTTGAAATAGGACAGACCATGCTGATAACAGTTGAAAAATTGAGAAGATCCCAGAAAAGAACCGTGAAAGAAAAGGGACTTTGAAAAACTCATTTTACAGTTTACTAAATTTGCTGGGCATAAAGGAAGAGAAGGTTAGGGGCACTTGAGTCACTTCGTATTGTTTATGAATCAGGAAAACACATCTGATTCTAACCTTTTATATCTTGTACAAAAAGGCATTGTAGGATCTCATATGAAGCAGTGAAAGCTAAAGAAAAGAAATCCGAAATACAAACAGAAGTTTGTGATTCAGTGGAGATAACAGCTTCACAACACATAATGGCTTATGAAGAGATGCCGTAGATATGTATCACCAATTCTTTGGTCATTAGCAGAAATGTTTGTAGGAATGACTTTGGACCATAATTTATGAAAACTCTTACCAGAAAATGCACCTGTGAATAAACTCCTTTCCCTACAGATCCCCAGTGGAAACCTCAAGCTGGTCCTCTATCACCTGAGAAGACAAAGGTCCTTTCCTCTTTGGCCTATGTTGTTCTGCAATACTGGGTTAGACACTGGGAGACACTGAAATACATTTAGAAAGCCACAATACCTGGTTTTGAAAAGTCAGTGCTCTTGTTTTTGTTTAATGGATCAAGAATGATATATTGGATAAAAAATGCAAATAATTATCTGGTAATTTTGTGAAGAAGCATAGTTCCTTGTTGTGTGTTGGTATGTGGATACACAAACTGCCTGAAGCTGAGTGCAAAATATATTATTAATCAAGTAACTGCTTCTAAGAAAATACTTTTGATATAGAAGTTGGTATGGTTATGAATCAGCCCAGCAAAATTTGTTGAGGTGTGCTGTAGCACCATTGTATCAAGCTCTTAGCAGTCTTCACTGAGAGCTCATTTTTTAATGACTAACCACACCTTTACAGCATCCTACAATCTTCGGTCTGTGCTGCCTTGCTGTAGCCGGAACACCATATCAAATGGAGAGGAAGATAGAGAGTTTGCACGTAGACACTAAGTTTTTCTTGGCCAACTGCCAATGTGTAAAGTAGACAAAATATGAATTATTTAGCCAGAAATCCCAAGAAAAAACCCAAACCAAACCAAACAAGAAATATGTCTTTAATAATGAAATGTCAGAGGAGAAGGAAATATTATAGTAATAAATATACTGAATTCACTAAACAGAAAAAATGTGCTGAGCTCTTACTACAGTGATATATCCTGTAATAATAGTAATGCCAGAATTTATCTGGTGCCTGTGGTTAAACATACGCTTTCTTTAGAGACTGCAAGGTTTATATTTTCCTTAGGCCACTGGTGCTCAGGGCATCAATTTTTAATTGGTTTCAAGGCACCAAAACCCTACATCTGGACCTTAATACTGTGCCAACTGAGAGAGGAGCGTGCAGCCCTGTAAGTCACGAGCACTGCTTTGCACAGCACCTGGGGTTTCCTCAGAGCTATCCTGAGGATAGCTGAATTTTCCAATTTCCAAAGGAGTTGAATGCTTACAGACTCCATGTAAAAACATATGGATGTGCATGTGCACTCTTACAGTAAATGATCCAGAAATGTTTTTTGCATTAATGGGTGAAATAATTGGTTGCCAGTAAAAACTGGGCTTGTTATTTTTCCTCTTTTAAACTACATTAACTATACCTGAGTTGTAATACTTAGGCACCAGATAACTCCAGGCCATTAGGTATAAAGATAAGCTAGGAAAATGTTTTTAAATCTGCAGTTGTTTGTCCATCTAGCTGACAGAATCAGGAATCCATTTCTTCTGTGCTTCCAAGCTTCTGAATCCAGCAGACACTCACTGTGAGTGATTCAGTGGGATCACTCACGATGAAAAGTTTTAATCTCAGTATTCAAATGTATGTGAGCAGGGTCTAGAATCATGTAAGACATAGGAGCTTAACCCTTGGGAAAGCCGTGATTACACATTCCAGAGCATTTGGTGTTCTCCGGGGGTGCCTATACCACCTCATAGAGGGAGGGTAGCTGCAAGCTCCTGCTGGCTGCATGTGATCTCTGTCAGTGCAATCCAAACTAAGCCAAACCCCAGCTGAGTCCAAGCTAAAAACCCCAGCTAGGAGGGGAGTGTGCGTTCATTTAGACAAGGCGTTGTGTTAATATGTTTGGCTTCTGGCTTTTTCGTATCCTGCGCAGAGCCCTCCCATGCCTGTTCAGAACTTGGGTCCTGTGTGCCACAGCCCACACATTTACACAGGATGTAGTCCCACCCTGATACATCTCCTCTTTTGGGAAGTGAAATCCTAATGCCAAGCAATTTGCAAGAAGAAGCTAAAATAGCTGCTTTGTTTAGCTTAACAAATTGAAAGCTGAAATAGGATCTCTTTTTCCAATTATAAAGAAATGAAAGGAGTATGCAAAAGGGAAGGAAAGAACTGTGTAAGCCAAGGAAAAGGACTGGCACAGGAGGAAAATGAACATGAACTCCTCAATAAAGAAGTTTTGTCAGGAAATAAGAGGGGAGATTTTAGCCACTAGCTCCCCATAAGGCTTTGAAATTGTCTTTCAGTGGGAGCAGTCAGGATAGAAAGTACATAAATTTCTTAGGAAAACCACAGACTTGTATGATGGGATGACTACAGAAAATTGCAGCATATTTGAGCTGATAACCCAGACAGTCCTCTATGATTCAGCAATTCTGTGTTCCTGTGGATGGGTGCCTCAGTGGTACGTGAGCCCTAGGTCCTGAAATATTGCAACAGCTCACAAGGCCTGCAAACAGAAAGAGTGGGCATGTGTGTTAATGTATATGTATATTTCTCACACATATAATATATGTATTAACACATACAGAGATGTTTTTATATATATATATTCATACATAAAAAGAGTACCTTTATCTGAAGAAGCAACTGATGTCATAAGTTAAATACTTCCAGTGTACAGTAATGACCAAGCTAAAGGAGAGACTTGTCTGTTAGGAAGAATGTTCTTGCTCTTAAAAGTAAGTACAAAAATAATGGAAGAAAATGCATATTGTCTAAGCAAATTTAATTTTGTTGGATGTTTATCTGTCCCAGCACTTCCTCAAGTGACTGTCCTTACTGTTGTAATTCCTTGTGTATTACACAGAAGGAAAAGCGTTCTTACAATTCTGGTGCCTTTAAGCTATAAACCTACTTATCCCTCAGAAAGGAGTTGTCCTTAATGTGCATTTAATAATCTAATTCTTCTTCAATTAATGCAGCACTGCCTTGTGAGAAACAGGAATAGTCTTCCTCCTTCTGACTGCCCTTGATTCTGCAACAGAGCTCGGGGGATGAAGGTGAATAAGGTTGTGTGTCTGTGCATTGATTTGTAGGCTCGAGGACTGTCACCGGAGTGTCTCCAGGGGTGCCCCAGGGATTCAGAGCTCTCAACAGTGCAATGGCTGAGACCAAGCTGAAACGCATGAGGGAGTAAGTAGCATATTTATGTGTTACCAGTGTGCAGGCAAAGAATATGGATTTGAAAAACTGCAAAGCATAGCAAATAAAACCCAAAAATCCCATCAACGAAAATAAGTGGATGGTAAGGTGTTTAGAGACTTGCCTACTTGCCTCCAGAGAGGATGAAAGTTGACCCTCACTTCTGATTGTTTTCTTTTAAGCTGCACAATCACTGACATCCTTCCAGGATCCAGTTTGCCTTCGCTGCTGTCAGTGTCATTCTGAATACCACTTTCTTTATTTGCATCAGCACATGCCCATAAATCACCTGCAGATGTACACACTACCACCGTATTTGCTCCCTCGCCCACACTTCATTCTTGCCTGGAATGAAAATTGAGTGGGTTTGTTTCCCATGGTGATGTGATGTTTTAAACCAAATAAAATTGCTGCTGTTGGCTGGGATTTTCAAATGAGACAGAGGAATTTACATGGGCAGTTCCCTTTGAAACTCATTGTCTGCTTGTTTTCAGCATTGCTGAAACCCCAGCTTTATTTATAAACATTTCAGTGTCTTAATAAAGCAAAGGTCTGTGCTTCCTTTCTAGAATGTACTGGTTAATGTATCTTGAGCCTTTATCTTGATTGAGTAATTTCTGGCCTTCCAAGATTTATTGCATCCTAATTTAGGTGCTGATCTGATAATCACAGTGATATGTATTATTTCTGAACTCAAATATTCTTTGCAATGTTGCAAGATTCACCTGCTCTCAGAATGTAAACTCTTTAAAAAAGGGCAATTTTTTTCTTGTGTGCATGGACAGTGCCAATAATGTGCTGGATGTTATTGGAATACCAATAAGTTCAAATAGTAGATACTAACAGTTATTTAAGTGAGCTCTCTGAAGAAAATGAGTATAATTCCAAGAGCATTGATAGCAATCACCATTTAAAACAAATCACCATGTATTTCAGGAAAATACCAATCACATTTACTGCAGATAGAAGTTGTTTGGTTTTGTAGTATTTCAAGATGCAACAGTTCCCAGGGTTTCACTTCATGGCTTAGCCTTTATTGTGCAACCAGTCCAAGGTCTCACAGCCTTCCACTCATACTGCTTTCCATTCTCTTTTCATGGAAGCTACTTATAAAAATAAATTAATGCATTTTGTTTTGCCAGCTACTTGTGAGGTTAGGTTTTTTACCCAAAATGCCCACTAAACTTATAGACTTCACCTTGTGTTCTCATGGTTCCTGGACAAAACTTAAAATATTTGAACTTCATGGTCATTGCTTTTAGGGCTGAGGTATGATTAGATCACTTCTTTCAAATTCTGTTTTTCCAGTGCTGTTTCATGGTTTTCATGGTTTCTTGTGACTCACATTATTGTCCTTTCTCCAAAACATAGCATGACTTTTTCATTTTCTGAATATGTGAAGGTGAAAAAGGTCTTAATTGCTTGGAAGGTAAGGTGTTAAGGAACAAGTGAGTGAGCACAGTATCCAGCATATATGTAGTCAAGGAGATCCCTGCAAACTCTGACCCATGGCCAATCTGCACACAGGGCACAGGGGGGTTTTCAGTGGTGAGAAGGAAGCACATCTGGCTGCGAATCAATAAGTAAAGTCACAGCTTCTCTGCTCATCCCTCAGCAGACTTCATATGATCTGTTTGTTGAATGTCATCCACACAGCAGTGCAACATAAGCAAGGCTAATATAGTTTGGACTTGTGCTATTCAGTTTTACTCTGGTAGATGCAGACTTTTGGGGGCGGGGAGGGGTGGTGCTTCCAGATGGTGGCTCCTCATGAAAGAGGCAATGTGGGGGATTTGTCTTACAGAATCTGAGTAGCTGGAGTTCCTAAAAGGAAAGAGCAGAGCAGGGGAGATAATGTGGAGGTGCAGTGGAATCTGTTTGGGTGTCAAGTCACTCTAGAAAGAGGACTATGAAGGTTTGGGATTTACACCATTTATGGATGTTAGGAGCAATAGATTCTGATGAGGGAGACTCCTATGTCATGAACTGCTCATAAAGAAACTTTGTGCTCATGCATTACAGATGATGTTACTGGAAGAAAGTGTCGCTAGCTCTGATAAAATGGTAGATTCATCTAAAATAACACAGGGTCTAACAGCAAAAGTGCCTTTTAGCCATTTCCAATTGACACATGAATAACGTGGGCTTGCAAACAACTGTAGCAAGACAGTCACTTGACAAGATGTAATGTGCTCATTGCTTGAGTTACTGCAGCGTGCTGCACTAAATGCCTTCTTTGACTTGCTGTGTATCAGAGCGTCAATTTAGGAGGCTTCTACTGTATTCTTATGCAGGACTTGACAAGGATACTCATGTGAGAGGGAAGCTGTGTTAAAAATCTTTATGGGAATATAGAAGGAAGCCACTGATATTCTTGATATGGTAGGTAGGAGTGCTTGGTTTCCTATTTTAAGAGAAAAGAAATGGCTTTTTTTTTCACTACAAGCCCTGAATATTTCCCCTTTTTCTTTCCAATTACCATTGCACTCTCTGTTCCAGTTGACCACATCCACCATCTATGTGAATTGCTGTCTTCTCAGTAAAAGGCATGATAAAATCACCTACTCCAGTGACAGCAATCTCCGGTTTGTTATATTTGGTATCAGAATTCATTATAAAGTTTATAAGAGCAGAGATTTAACTTTACTTTTCAAGCAGAGTTCATTGTCTCCACAAAAATTTCCACTTCAGTGCTAAGCATTTCGATATTGGGATCTGCACTGTCGATAAGAAATCTCCATTTTTTGAACTAGCTCCCACAAAGGTTATCATTATGCTCCTTCCCAGCCCTGCGTGCCAGCAGCAAGAAGTCAACCAAATATAGAAATCAGAGTTGTGAGACTCTTATTCCTCATATTGGGCTTTGAAACTGAGGAATCGTGTTAGATGCAGGAAATGGGAGGAGCCATTTCCTGGTATTTTCTGTCCTGGCCACCATCTAATTCTCATGGTGGTTCCCATCCTTGATGGTGCAGGGTAACATGGTGGTGCATGCTGAGTCTGAGAAGCGTTAGTGTCACGTGCTGTCCAGAGCCAAGTTATCTTCATGGACATCCATGAAGACAAACAAATGACCATTCCACTGATGTTCCCCTATAGAGACTTTCCAACTATGCATCTCAGAAGAGAACCATGCAGTTCTTCAGAAGCAGTTCCTCAGGCCAAAGCATTTCCCCCTGTCACATCAAATTGTAGTAGCACCTATTAATTTTTTTCCCCCAAGGTCCATACAAAAAACTTAGTACAGATAATTTGTGCTCCTTTGTGGGGATATCCGTGAATATCTACAATGAGTCATTTTAATAGCCGTGAACTTTAATATGCACTTTAGAGTTCAATAAACTGTATGGCAGTAAAAAGAAAAGGCTTTTATTCCCCAAATTTTAAGTAAATTAAAATCCTTTAGCCCAGCAGTAAGCACCTCTTAGTCAGTCCCCAAAGTCTTACGCACAGCAGCATACCATGGTCAGGCAAAAGACTTCATCATCCCCTGCTGAGTGTAAGTAAAGCAGTCTTTCAGAAGTCATGAAGAAAAGGCTTTGGGTGATATTTTTATTCTGCTCCTGTGAATGCTTGTAACACTATTGGTTTAGACTCATGAGCAGTATATATATATATGCTTCTTGTGCTTGTGATGCTGCCATCAAATGCATCGTTTGTCTTAAAAATTCAGAAAGAAAGGTCGTTTTGAGGTCATTCAATAGGCACTGGATGTTCTTTGAGATAAGTAGTCCTAAAATGCCTGAAGTATAGAAGACTTTTTGTACATTTATTTGTGCAATTTTTTAAAAAGAAATTATTACAGTAAAGAAAGTGTTTACTTCATGTAGTATTTCAATATAAGCAGCTCAGAGCTTGAATGCTGCTTCACCTCCCTCAGTGGCTGTACAGCCCAGTTGGAAATTTTGTGAGTACATTACATTGTGGTGTTTGTGATATTTCTATCAAGAGTTGTCCATCTACTTACCAACTGATTACATTAATCTCTCCATTGAAGCACCTGGCAAATTGACAACCTTTTAATGAGACTGGCTTATTACTGACTCAGAAATGCACTGTTTTATATCCAGTAGTAACACTTCATACAAAATGGCTAAAGACAATGTTTGGATTGAGAGAAAATATATATAGTAATATTTAGTATTCTGATTCTTTCATTGAAATGCATGAGTACTTTTCCTTTCTCTGATAGGCAAATTGTTAGTTTTATAACTGTCATTTTGGTATGAAATCCTGAATCAGGAGAGACCCCCTCCCAATATCAAGCCTTGTAAAAGGAAATCATCATTAACTCTGTATTACCACACAGCTGAACAAAGGAGAATGCAATTACATTCTTAAATTCTTACAAGATCTGCATATAATTACTGACTTTTCAGAGGTAATTACTGTATCCTCGCATGCCCACATTCGGGAAGTAGCTGTATATTGTGCTGCTGTTCAGACACATCTGTCTAAAACAAATGCATTGATAAACAAAGCAAATAGCATCAGGTATGTGTTAAATGTGCCGTGAATTTCTGCTTGATCTTGATCAGTGATGCCGAATGAATGAAACTCATGACTTTTCAAAGATTCTTTCTATGCCATGGCACTGCTAAAAATCAGGACATAGTTTGAAATAATTATAGCAAGGCTAGGAAAACTCAGACTGTATATAAAGCTACTGCAGCGCAGCTACTGCAACGAAAGTGTGTTTTGGATAATTCTTCATGGACACAGTGAAACAGTGTAATTTTCACCCGCCCTACCCCATGAAGAATAGCTCTATAGAAGCAATTATATTTCCTCTCTTATTTTTAATATTTGTAGTAAATTTCTTAATATAGGGAGACTTTAAAATTGCAGTATTCAGGTTTGATTTAAATGACGGTATTTTGTTGTAATTTGTTTCCTTCTGTGGGAAAAACTAAAAGAAACACATTTTCTCTTATGATAAAGCATCTTCTAAATTGATAGTAGCTAGAATTCAACTAGCAGCTCTAAATTCTAATTAACACTTCTTCCAAGAGCAGATGTCAGCTTCAATTCCTATTTTATAAATTAATTTATCTCTGAAAATGAGGTGCATGGAGAATATTCTTGTTGATATTTCTTCACCTGTGTGTCTACATCTTTTAATAATAAGATCCTTCTTAGCTCATGGGAAAACATGTCCTAAATATGCTTTAGATTTTGCAGGTCTTTGAAGAAGGACATCAGAGAGTTTTGTTTGCAATCAAATTAAGGTGCTTTAATTCAGGAATTATGAAGTAATTAAGGATGAATTAAGAAAATTATCATTGTGTTTTCCAGTGAAGAAATTTTCGTTCAGCAGTAATATGAGGATAGTTGAAGTCCATTGAGGCTTGAAGGTGAAGGTGGGGGCTAATATTAGCAATTCATATTTCTTGTCTTTCTAGCTTTTATATAATAATACTTTCCATTACCTTTTTTTTTTATGTAATAAGCCCTTTTCTTAGACTTAGCCATTTTTTTCACATTCCCAATATTGAACAGCTGTCAGAACTAGACAAGTGTTGCCCTGCCTTTAGAAATAAGTTCCTAAAACCTGAATCATGGAACTTATAAAGCCCTTCTCCTAGCAGATCTCAAAGGGTCTTTAAACAGCAACAGAGAAGTTTTGCTGCAAATAAAGATTTGAACCCAGAGCCATTTCTTTCAAGTATCAAAGTTTTAATCATTCGTAGTCAGTAATGCCAGCAAACCAAATGACAGAAAGATATCTTGAGAGGACAGAGATCTTTTGTGTTCTGACTGAGATAAAACTGTTTGTTTACTGAATCATGAGATGCTGTAGCAGATATCTTAAGATTTTCTGGTACAGTTAGAAAACAATATTTTGTATGAGACTAAGGATATGTAACTTCCTGATTCTTTTGCAAAGTCATCTCGGGAGATAAATGTAACAATCTTTTTCACTGGGATTCATATCACTACTGGTTAGCTGCAAAATGGCATGATTGTACTGTTTTAAAGAGAAATATAGGGTTAATAAATTGATGCTTGGAAATAACATTAATTCAGGGACAAATCATCATTGGATGTGTTGATCTTAGGATGAGAATCCTAAGTAATACTGCTGGACTCCATGGGGATACCCTTGAGTTAGGAAGAACAGAATTTAGAGGCATCTACTGAAATTATTCTTTCAAAGAACCCTGCACTTGCTTTTATGCCCAGTGAGCCCAAATCAACACAGATTTGTTCTCTACTTTACAATGTGCTCATTGGCGGTGGATGCAGGTGGCTTGGCTGCATTCAAAAGGATAAATAAATGCCCACTGGAATGGGTATTCCACGTTCAGAAGGTTTATTTATTAAGTTTTACTTTGATGTAGGCATGAGTAACCAGTATTTTGAAATAACTGAATTTCCTGTGTTTGTCTTAGGAGCAGTGTGTTTGTTGCCTGTTACGGCAGGGGTGAGATGTTATTGCTGATGCCTGATCCGGAGGGACTCCTGCAGTGTTACTTCTCTGGTGTGTTCAGTAGTCGCTTGTGCAGAGCCTCTCCTTGCACAGACCACACGCAGCTCCCTGAAGGCACCAGTGAGACCAGGATGGCTTTAAATGATAGCTGCCATCATGCTGAATGACATTGGAAAGTGAGAAGCTGAAAAACTCCTTAGCTGCTGATTTGTGTCATGGTTACCCTTCAAGGCAGGTCATGACAAGTTGTTAGGAGATATTAACCTGGCTGCTAATGCCCATGGAGGAGCATAAACTTCAGCATTAATCTTGTTTTGTGGCTTTTGTCAGTGTGGCATAAAGGTAGGTGTACTGTGATTGATCTCCAAGCCAGAAAGGAGAAGTGTAGGGGTTTGGGTTC
>VWPU01013763.1:0-96951 GCA_013398955.1 Callaeas wilsoni
GAGGCGGAGGCGGCGGAGATGGGCTCGGCAGCCCCGCGGGCGCGCTGCCTGCGGGCCGTGTACGTGCTGAACGAGCCGCCCAAGGCGGGCGCCGGGGCGCGGAGCCCCGAGGCCGGGGCGCGGCAGTGCCTGCTGCGGGCCTGCGAGGCCGAGGGAGCCCAGCTCAGCACCGTCAACTTCGGCGAGCTGGACTTCGGCGAGACGGCGGTGCTGGACGCCTTCTACGACGCGGGTGAGCGGGGTGCGCTGAGGCGGGACGCGGGGCGGGGGCTCCGGCTCGAGCCTGCCCCGCGCCGCCTTCCCGGGTCGTGCAGGGACACGGCCGCAGGGACGGGCAACGCTCGGTGAAGAGGGGGAGCGGGGCTCTTGGCAAGGGCGGTGGGGACAGCGAGATGGGTGCGAAGGGATCCTCGTGTGATACGTCCAGCACAGGGAGGAGGAGAAGGTGGGAGAAAAAAGTTGAGGCTCTTACAGTAGCTCCTTGAGTCGCCGCGGTGCGTTCCCCCAGCAGGACTGTGGATCCTGCAGTACCAACCGAGCCTTAAGGAGTAGCCGAGCTCCTCCTGGGGTGGTTTGCTAAGAACCCTCTTCCAGCTCGCAGCCTGATGGGGAGCTTAGAGCGAGACACAGCATGAAGACAGGCTAGCTTCTGATCTGGCTTGGCGAGAGGCTTCATGCTCACCACTCTCACTCCAGACTGGACAGTGAAATTGGCTTGTATGTGAACAAAGTGATCCTGTATTGCTCTGAAAAGGGGCCCTGAGGAAGACCTGTGGGTATTGCTCACCCTGTTCAGGTTCCAGCTGGTGACAGATGTCTGATGGTTCAAAAGAAAGCTGCTGTCCCTTCTCCACTCAAAAACACCTGGCTAGTTTGGCACTATGACATAGAACTGTGAGCTTTCTGAGCACACATTGGACACCTCTGAGCCAATAGGTATTGTAAACTAATCAAGGTGAGTATGTGGACATGTTGCTGGCATGCAGACATACTTCTTTCTTCTATCTGTATGAGCAAGCATTAGGAAATGCCATGAACTCACAGACTCCAAAGAGGGAAAGTACTCTTTAAGACCACGTTGATGTTCATCTTTCACAAGAACTTTTTTTTGCTCATGAGATGTGTTAAAGAATATTTCTTAAAACTTTAGTCTTATTTTAAATTCTCATGTGATTGAGTCCATTTCATCCCAATAAATCACCCAAATATTGAACAACCTCACATCCTTTTTTGTAATTTTTTTTCCCAGTTAGGGGTTTTTGTTATATCTCTGCTAGCAAGGTTGACAAGTGTGTAATATATTCTTTGTGTGTCTTGGTACACAAATACAACCCAGCAATTTCTTTTCTAGACCTTCTGAAAGTAAGCATAATAAAGTACTCATCAATGCAAAATTATTTCTCCATTTCTGCTAATAGTGCTATTAATGTATTAGACACACACCTGCTGTGCATTGTACTGAAAGCTTGAAACAGCTATTTAAGAGGTTTTTTTTTAAATTACTGCATTCTGAAGTGAGTGCCTCTTCTTTAGGAATGTGCCCTAACTTTGCAGACTTCTGCATTCAAGTCATCTTGTCAGACCAAGATCGTTTTATCACTGATTAATCCCACTTTGTAATAGTAAGGTGCCTTTTTACTGGGTACAACTTCAACACTCATATCCAGGTTTTGTCAGCAAGTGTCCATTAAAAACTAATGGAATACTCCGTAATCAGGATATTTGTTCCAAAGGAGACTGTTAAAAATAGTCTTTTTGTGGATTTCTTCCCAGTAGCAACAATTTGAGATCAGCCAGGGGGACAACTTTTTAGTTTGTGCAATATGTGCCTGGGATTGTTGGCATCTATTCATTTCTTGAGAAGAACACCATTAAGAATAAGTTTTCATATGAACACTCCTACGGCTCATGATGAACTTTGTGTTAGGAAGTTCCCGTGTGTTTACTTTAAAAAGAAAAAAAATCTAAAGAAGTTTTATTGCTGCCTGGGTAAGATATTAAGCAGGTGTTTCCTACAGTGAAGATACCTCTTACGGTGTATATTTACTTTCTGTAGCTGAGGGGCAGAACCTTGAAAAGCAGTTCCTCTTGCTTTGTAATGAGTAGGGGGGTCTCTAAGAGATGCTTGCCTGTTGCCATCTCTTGATTTACTAGTGGCACCTTAACCATCTACTAATGCTTAATGACTGAGCAGCAAAGACCATCTCTTTGTTTAAAATGTTATCCATTAACCTTTTTCCCTGACTGTGCCTGAAACTGTAGTCTTTACTCAGCCATTAGACAACCCCCTCCAAAGCCAGTTTATTTGCTTAGTAGGAATCTGTAAGTATCTTTTGTGACAAAATCAGCAAACTTTAAGGACAGAGTGCAATGTAAAACATCAACAGAAACATCTTTCCTGTCTGCAGGCAGATTTTCTGGTAGATGATTTTTCAGTGGAACACTGAGAAAAGTGCTGCAAACCCACTTACATTCTGTAATCAGTGTGCATGTGTGTTTCTCCTTGAGTGTAGTCATTACTGACTTCCCATCATTTGAAATCTTATTGTGAACGGAAGCATGACTTATGCCTTTAGTTAGATATTGCAAACCTGCAGGTAATCCAGGATGACCCTGATCTTAAGAAATCACTCAGCTTTCTGAGGTTCTGCTTTGCTAAAGGAGAGCTACAGCACTTGTGAGAGCAAACTTACAAGATGTGAAATAAGAACTTGGTAAAAGAAAAATAAGATTTCTTTGCTCAATGTGTGCTAGAAACAAGCTGTCAGCAAAGTAATTTATGTTTTTCAAAACTGGGCAATGATATCTACCTAATAGAGAAGCAACAAAGATGCTCACAATACATTGACTGTGTCTCTGGGAAGAAAGATAGATCTTAGTTTTAGACTAAAACAGGGTACAGGGCATTAGTGTGGAGCTTTTTTGCAGAAAATAAAAGCAATTTTCCTTAGGAACAGTGAGCCTAGGAGCTAACTGAGAATTTTTAGAATTCTTCAGAATTATCCCATGAAGAAAATCAATCTATAGGCACTGTAGTGCATTCATAAACAGCTTGAGAGACACAGTGAAAAGGTGAGTGTGACTTGGCTAATGATGTTACACACAGAGATTCATAACTGCAAAGGATCTTCCTGTTCTGAACGGGCTAAGAAAGCAAACGTGATGTCAAAGTCAAATGTCTGACCTGTGCCTCTGGAAGAGTGATGTTAGAAAAAATGTAGCTTTTCCTCGTCTACTCGAAACTTTCCAGGCAATAGGGTTTGGCTACAGTGTTAAGTGAAGGAGTGTACAAAGTACAGTTATACAAGTTTTGGGTGTTCTCGTTTTGGTTTATGAAGTCCTGTCTCCGTTGCTGATCATACTTTTTGCTCATGAGGGATATGCATCAATCTGTTTTGGGGCTTGGAATATTTCTTTGACGATTTGACCACAGCATTTAGAAATTATACAATCAGCAGGATGAAAATCAGCTGAAAGGAAGACAAGCTAGAGAGAGACTGGTGTACTGAGAAATAGAGCTAAGTGCTGACCTGAGATTGAATATTCCTCTGACAATCCAGGAAACTGTCAGATAATTTGTGAGTATAGGGGAATATTTTGAAGTCTTTTTCTGCTGTTTTGCTATATATGAACTTCTCTGACCAATATCCTGTGTGATAAGGCAGCCCCAAAATGCGTGGTCTGATACCTGTCTCTGCAGACCTGTCTTCATCCAGAGCCAAGACTTGGGAGTGAGCCCAGAGACTGAAACATGGGTCCTCCTTACTTGTGTGCCGTAGTTGAACCACTCTTAACATAACCTTAATTTCTTGTCCCTGAAACGCTTTTTCTTCATGTTATGCTGTGAAAGGAGAAGGAGGAAATATATGTTTTCTGGATCCTAATTTTCAAGCTCTGGCACCTGCTGGGGGAATCATTGTTGCCTGTCCCCCAGCTGCCTGCCTGGAACCCTCTGCCCTCAGAAGGCCAGTGTCTCCACTTCATAACTGGCAGGCATGCTTCAACTTCTTCAGCCTGAAGGCTGAGTGTATCAGGTGCAATAAACACTTGTTACTGGTTTAGGATAATATACAGCGTGGTAACCGGTGTAGCTTAGCTGGAGGCACAGCTTCCCTTGCTGACTCTGCCACAGGGAGTGCAGTCTCTGACAGGAATGACAGCTGAGGGCAATAACTTCTTAAACTTCATCAAACCTTCCTGCTGCAGTTTATCTTTGCCTCTGGGTGTAACAGTGAGCAATGATTGAGTTAAGGGTTAGAACTCTGATGCTTACTTCAGGAGGCGGGGTTTGCTGTTTTTCTGAGGAATACTTAAAATCTTTCCTTTCTTTTCCCATGAAGCTCACTCAATGGCTAGGGGTGTATTTGCTTTAAATCCCAAGAGATATATATCCCACAGAATACAAAAATATGAAGAGAAGCAAACCAACCATCTTCAGAACGGGAAGGTGGTGGATGAGAGGCTGGGCTGGATGTTGTGCTGCTTTAGTACAACAGCAGAGCTGTTGGGACCTGATCTTTTATCTCTATGTGGTGTTGCACTTGGAGACACTTGAAGTTGCTCTCTAGCAAAGCTCTGCATTGTGACATTGTTATGAATGGATGTGAGTGTTTTAGCTAAGTCTCTGCCTTTTGCCCAGGCCTCTAGCAGCAGGCAGTAGCTTTATTGGCATGGCCAGCACCTCGAGCCCCACTTTCGCTCGCAAGTTCTTTAATAATGGCTGAGTCGGTCTATTATAGAATGAATTATTTATGTAATAGACACAAAACTAACAGACATAAGACTTAATACAAACTATATACTACCCAGGAATAAGAATAAAAAGAAACTACTAGTATATATATACAGTGCGAGGTTAAAGGTACCATCAATTGTACAGCTAGCGAAGAAATAATATAACGCAGGATCCAATGTATCTTACCATCCAGTTGTTGGTGGGGCACACATCGAGATCCTTTCCCTCATTTCCCAGGAAAGTAACCGCGGAATCTGCGTCCAAACTCCGGGGAGAAGTCCCCACACTCTCAGGGTGTGTGTTTAGAAGGCTTCTGCCTCTGTGAAATCTCGTGTATGTTTTATAGTTTGTAAAACTGTGTCTCTCAGTCCAGAATATCTCTGTTATCTCTTTCCACATCTGCTCTCCAGACTAAGATGTAGATTCTTAGCTGAGGCTTGAGCCCTTTTGGCACCAGAGAAGACCCCTTGCTGGGCCTTTCAGTCCCTGGGTTATCTCTTCCGTATCTGCACCAGCTATCTGTGGTAGAGAGAGGAGGATAAGTCCTGCCACAGACATCAAACCAAATACTCTGATAAAAAAAGCCTATAATACACCAGTATTGTAGTCCTTTTATATCTGGGTGTGTGAGGTTGGTTTTAAATGACAGTAACAAGCCTGATACAATCCATCAAGTCTACATGTTACTATCATAAAACAGTTTAGGTTGGCAGGGACCTTAAAGATCATCCAGTTTCAACACCTGTGACATAGGCAGAGACACCTTCCACTAAAGCAGGTTGCTCAAAGCCGTGTCCAGACTGGCTTTGAACACTTCCAGCAATGGGGTATACACAGCCTCTCTGTGTAACCTGTTTCAGTGCCTTGCTATCCTCACAGTAATCTAAATCAGCCCTCTTTTATCTTAAAGCCATTCCCCCTTGCCCTATCCCTACAGGCCTTTGTAAAAGGTCCCTCTGCAGCTCTCTTTTAACCCCCTTTAGGTATTGGAGGGTGCTGTAAGGTTTCCCTGGAGCCTGCTCTTTTCCAGGCTAAACAGCCCCAGCCCTCTCAGCCCATCTTCCTGGGAGAGGTGCTCCAGCCCTCTGATCATCTTCATAGTATTCCTCTTGAACCTCTCAAACAAGTCCTCACCCTTCTTATGCTGGAAACCCCAGAGCTGGATGCAGCACTCCAGGTGGGGTATCTCAAAAGCAGAGTAGATGGAGAGAATCCCCTCCCTCCATCTGCCAGCCATTCTGCTTTTGATGAAGAACAAGACACAGCTGGATTGGTGATCTCAGAGGTCTTTTCCAACCTAATTAATCGATTCTGTGATTGATTGATTCTGTGATTCATGCATCTTCATCTTCCGTAGATGCTTTCAAACCTCATGTTCTACAGTGGGCAGTTCTTCATTCTCCCAGTCCCTGTCTTTACCTTCTGTGACTCTGGTGGTGCGGCTGGAGCACCTGCCAGTGAAGACCAAGGCAAAAAATTTACTGAGTACCTCAGTGTTTCCCATGTCCTGGGTAACCAGGTGTCCTGTTTCCTTCTGGAGAGAGCCCATGGTTTCCTGTGTCTTCCTTTTATCACCAACATACCATAGAAGCTTTTCTTGTTGCCCTTGATGTCCCTTGCCAGATTTAATTCTGTCAGGGCTCTAGCTTTCCTAACCTGATTCCTGACTGCTTGAACAATTTCTCTGTATTCCTCCCAGGCTACCTGTCCTTGCTTCACCCTCCATAGGCTTTGTTTTTGTGTTATGATACATCTCAGGTGCTGTGACATGTGATGCATTCAAGAGGTGTATTTTGCTTTTATGATATCAGCTGGGGTCAATTTCCAACATTTCTTTCAGAAATGCTTATTTGCATTCAGAGATTTGCATGTTTTTGTTTAACAGTGGGGACCATTATTTTCATAATCAGAATCATAGAAATGTTAGGTGCCATTCACTAGATCAGGTTGCTCAAGGCCCTGTCCAGCCTGGCTCTGAACACTTTAGGGGTGGAGTATCCACAGCTTCTCTGGACAACCTATTCCAGTGCCTCACCACCCTCCAAGAAAAGAATTTCTTTGTAACCTCTAACTTAAACCTGCCCTTTTTCAGTTTAAAAACATTGCCCCTTGTCCTGTCCATTGCAGTCAACATATCCCAAGTCTGTCAGCTGTGAAAGATGGCTTTGAGTCAACCCTTTTGCTTTTCCTGTGTGTAACCTGAAAGGCTTCACTTTGGTTCATCTTGCATATGTTCTGTGAAGTAGCTCCTTTAATGTCAGCTGAACAGTCTTAGAAACGTGCAAATACATAACCATAAGTAAGTTAGGTGGAATTTATTTTTTTTTCTGTGGTGTATTGCCATGGGCCAAATGCAAGAGCTGTATTCAAAGGAAGATACTAAGAACAAAAAGAAGAAATGGAGAATCTCAGATGGAGATTCTGGTTTATTACTTCTCCTTTTGGAGCATCTCTTTTTAGCTGTGATGGGTAATATGGAAAGACATACCAACAATCCAAAGCCAGTATGAGTCCTATTTTTTATTGAAGCTTTGAATGAAGTTGTTTGCATTTCTAAAAATCTGCAAATTTGGACTTCTTCCGTTGTTCCAAGGTGAGATTATGAATAGATGAATGTACTGTCTATGTGAAGTGACTAATTTCTGTGCCATGACTTTTGGATAAAGGAAAAAGTAAAAAAAATGCAGTTCTTTTTTTGCAGGTTTCCTGTGCATGAAACTTCCTTGCATGAGAAAACCCCAACAAAACCATATAACAAACCAGCTCGTAGTTGTCCATTTTCTCTTCTCATTTTTCTTTCCTCCTGGGCTTAAATACTAAATTTGAGAAGGCTTCTCAGAATCTGACTGTGAACTCTGTGTGACTGGGTTTTGTAGCCAGAAGCAAGTCAGATGATTTCTAGGTGTTGAATCGGCTAACAAGGAATCGTCTCTCTGAATGCAATATAAATGGTGTGTTTCTGTTTTAACTTACTCTGCAAGTAGTATTTTTCACTGTGTGATTATAACTCTTACCGAGTCTCACTAAATAGACTTAGAAGCTTTTACACCCATTATAACCATTACAAACGACTTCAAAAATTTGAACATGTAGGATTATTCTGAAGAGAGGAACAACTGCATCTATTGAACTGCCTTAGTTCTGAAGACCAATTATTGTCACATGGCACTTGAAAACACTGCAGTTAAAGTGGGTTTTGGTTGTTTGTTTTAATATTGTTTAATTTTTTTTTTAATAAAACTTGAAGCATTTTCTGGAATTCTTCATCAGTGAATATTGTTCTGATACAGTTTTTTTTCCTCTGATAGGAGGAAAGAACTGTGCTGGCTATGCATACCAGTCCGCAAATTCTAAAGGTCACTTTTTTTTTTTAAAGAACTATATGCAAACATATTTTTCATGTAGTTCCTAAGTTGCTCTGAAGGAATCTACTGTGCTGTTTGACTGTGAGATGCTGGCAAGCAGATCTCTGGTTCTGCCTTTTTGCATTTCAAGTTGGCTTTCAGTGAGTCCCAGCCACTCATCTCCTTTGCAGTCATTGCATGCTTGTTCAGTCTTGCTGTGCTGTGTGTAGCATATTCTTCATAGGTTTAAGAATTGTTTTTCTTAGACCTGAAGTCAAAAAATCAGGTTAAAGAAAAATAAAGGAAGTATTTGCTTATGTGGGTTAATTACATTGCTTTAATTTCCATTCTCCCATAAAATAGACAAATTATGGTAGATATGTGGTAGCTCATATTAAGTTCTGCAGTCATGCTCTTCTTTTATCAGTGTAATCATACATTGCTTTTTTAATTGTTAAATTACACTTGCACATACTAGTTAAAAAGTAACTAATGTTCCTGGTTTGCCTTGAGGTAAAGCTCTTCTGATGTGTAAAGACTTGTACAAAACCTAGTTGAGAACTCAAAATGTTTTGGTTGCCTCGAGATGGACTTGTGTCAGAGTTGTTGAGAGAAGGCTCTTGGCCAGGAACAAGAACTAGGATACAGTGATTATGTGCATGACTGTTGTTTGATTTATTGCTAATTTTATGTCTAAATACTGCTAAAATGCAGTATTTAAATAACTCTATTTTCTATTAAAACAGATAATAGTGCAATAGGGTCCTGGTCTCTTCGGTTACGAGCTTCAGTGAGACCCCTTTGCTTTCTAAACTCAGAGAAGTTTAGGTATGGCTAGGTCCACTTAGTCTCAGATTTGGTCAACTGTTTATGTCTAAAGGCTTATAATATGAGCAGGTTTGGCTAGAAAAGTACAGGTTAAACGTCTTTAGCCTTGGAGAATTCACCATTCCAAAGCACCTATGTAGCTGCCTTAGGATTTTATCTCCACATGTGACTGGATAGTGTTTTTTCGTGACCTGTCAAAAAGTCAGTGTTTCCCATCTTTAGGCTCTAGGCTTCCCTGCTGGGAATGGGCTCCAATTGGAAGCTCCTTGCAACACCGGGAGACCAGCTGGCCCAGTCTCTGCCAGCATTTTATACCCGAACGCAGGCCAACGTGCACCAAAGTCAATCCTGAATATCCTGGCTCCCCCATCTCTGAAGTGCATTAATTACACGTTCAGACAGTTCCTCCTGCAGTACTCACCTGGTGTTGCAATCCTAGGACAAGCCTCATTGCCATCAGGGACTGCAGAAAGGGGGAGGGTGTGTGGGGCTGTCTGGAGGACACATGCAATGACCCAACTATCTAACTATCTTTTGTCAGCATCACAAGCCCCATGTTCAAACTCTGGCTGCAAACCTGTGTTCTGGAGATACTCAGGGCGTGCTGGTACTTCCATGCACGTGGAGGAGCAGCTATGGGGTGTTATATGGCTGAAATTTGACAGTTAAGATGGGTGTAGGGTCTTTCTTAGGAGGGCCTCAGTGTGGTTTGCCACTTGCGGGTGAAATCTCTGAACGCAGTAGGCTCTGTTTGCCATGCACTTCAGGAGGGCTGTGAATTGCTTTAGCCTCAGGCTACCTTTGAACAGCAACGTGGGTGCCTGAGGCTGAGCCAAGAGAGGGCTTGCAGCTGTTGCTTTATCCTGCACCCTGGCACAGGCTGGATATAAACAGCCTTGCTCCTGCCTCAGCTGAGGTTGGGGGGATTCAGCGGGCAGCCAGTGGGTCAAATGTGTCTCACAGTGTAATTTCACCCGACCTGTCTTCTTTCAGAAGTGCTGCAAATACTTTCACCTTTTCCTGGGAGGTTGGGCTGGTTATAGAAACATGCCAGGAGCAAAAATTGCATCGCTGTCATCTGCAAGGAGGAGACATGAATTCTGACACAAGTACTGGATCTCTGTGTCATGGGAAACCACTCATGCTCTTTTTATCCTTCGTAGTACTCAGCCTGATGAGGACAATGATTCTGCTATGGTGTTCAAGGTGGTAGAATTGAAACTTCTCAGATATTCTTTGGTATGCTTCAGAGCATTTAAAGTTTTGTCTAAGTCAGTAGTTCAACAGCTGTTATGTCTTGGAGCGCAAAGCCCAGTGGGATTCACAACTTTAAAACATGTACCCCAGCTTTTATTACATTGAAGGTATGTGATCCCAGCCTTGGTTAGCATAAGCTTTCTTTAACTGGAGTGGGCTCTGATGACAGGAGGAAATCTGAAATGTAATGAAACAGTAATGACACTGTTAGGACTACATCCCTACCTTCTGCTGATGTGGGATGGTACAGCTAAATCCAGCAGTAAGGGAAGTACTCCAGTTTATCACAGCAGAACTTGGGCACATATAGTTGTTTATTCTAGTATACACTGCTTTTATGCTTAAATTATGTTTAAAAAATCTTCACTATATCTTTAAAGCAAAACACAAGGAGAGTAATCTTGAAGTGCTTTTTTAACCCTGTTTCAGTATAATCTTTTTTGTTTCATTTTGTATCATGTTATGGAGGGAAATGTCTGGATTCTCTGCATTTTGTGGTTTTTTTTTCTGTTCAAGGAAACATGCCTTCATGCACAGAACTGTAGCTCAACCACTGGTGGACCTGGGCCTCTCAACAATTTGAAAAGTGTTTATCACATGATTTTTAAAGCTTTTGAAGTGTATGCCAAAAATGCAGTAGTTCTGGAAAACAAACAAACTTCCATGTAAATCAGCATGATAATAAGCTTTCTCTAAAATTCTTCCATTTCCTACTGGTGCCAGCAGTGCTTTCCATGAATTGTGATACTTTGATGCCTCCAGGCAAGTCAAAACCAATGGTAGATTTTATGACACTGATTGAGGGGAAAATAACAGGGAAGTTACTTTTTTAGACTTGGGATAGTGAATTATTTGCCACTTGACTGCTGTCCTTTGTCCCTCCTTCTCTTTAAACTTGTTACAACTATTTAGTAGCTAGATCAGCCACAAGAAATTGTGCTGAATCAAATGTCTTTGCCTTAGTCACAGAAAAGCTGCAGGTGTTTTCTATTGCAGAAATATATCTGCCTGTAATAATTTCACTCAGGTGAAGGCTAGAAGCATTAACTCTACTATTGCTGCCTTTCCCTCACAGAAGCTGAAGCAAGAAATTTCTTTCTGCTAATTTGTGTGTTGAGGGAGACATGCGTTGTTAGTTTTGCCTTTGCTTGGAGAGCGACAAGGTGAAATTGGAGTTGGGAACTGGTAAATGAAAACAGTACAAGGCTGTATTCTGTCTGGGTTGCTTTCTAACAGTGCTAGACCAGTCATCGCTGTTGTGCTAATCCTAGTAGATAATAAAAATTTGCAGGAGAAAAGCTAATGTTTACAATGGTGTTACTGTTTGGTACTGGGCTGCCTTGCTTAGCAGTGCTTCTGTGTGCACAATCCTGTTTCACACAGTAACTGTCAGCTTTTATCAGCATCAGCTCTGCCTTCGGTGGAACTGAGATACTTGTTTCAGATATTTTCTTTGCCAGTGGATGTTTGGCATGCTTCAGTCTTTTTAAACCTAGTTTGAAAAGAGGACATGATTACCAAGCTCAAAGCCAGGCACTGTGCTTGTTTTTATTACTGCTGTTTATGGTTCTTAAGATAACTGACAAGTTATGGGTTATCGTCAGCTAGAGAAAGTATCCAAATCAGAATGAAGTCTGAAAATGGTTGAGATGGATTTCTCATTTTCGTGATAATTAAGTTGTGGAACTGATAAACGTAGCTCTTTGCCTATTACAATAATAAAACTAGGTAAGTCTTCATATTGTTTTGGGAAAACCAGAAATTGTCTTGACTTTCTGGCTTGTGATCAATTCAAAAAAGAATGCTAGTTGGTTTTTTTTTGTTTGTTTGTTTGGTTTGGTTTGGTTTTGGTTTTTTTTTTTTTTACCCTTTAATGCCTCTTCAGATTGCTTGTTTTGCAGTAGTGCCTCTGTGATAGTATAATACAAATTCTGAGAAGAATAACAAGTTAATTCCCATAAGTTTTGGTATTTTGGACAATTTTAAAGATGAATATTCAGAATTTAGCATGTTAAATCTAAACTTTCTTGCATACTCTTACCATGACAAGGTACAGATTAGCCTGTGAATGTTGGTAGATGAGAAACTTGACATGGCCCAGCAGCCCAGAGAGCAAAGTGCACCCTGGTCTGCATCCAAAGCAGCATTGCCAGCAGGGAGAGGGAGGGGATTCTCTCGCTCTGCTATGATGACACCCCACCTGCAGCCCTGGAGGCCCTAGCATAGGAGGGATGTGGACCTGTTGGAGCGAGTCCAGAGGAGGCTGTGAAGATGATCAGAGGGCTGGAGCACCTCTCCCAGGAAGACAGGCTGAGAGGGTCGGGGATGTTTAGCTTGGAGAAGAGAAGGCTCTGAGGAGACCTTATAGCACCGAGGACTACAAGAGAGCTGGAGAGGGACCTTTTACAAAGGCTTGTAGATAGGCCAAGAGGGAATGGCTTTAAACTAAAACAAGGCAGGTTTAGATTTGATAAAAGGAAGAAATTCTTTACTGTGAGAATAGTGAGACACTGGCACAGGCTGCCCAGAGAAGCTGTGGGTGCCCCATCCCTGGAGGTGTTCAGGGCCAGGTTGCACGGGGCCTTGAGCAAGCTGAACTAGTGGAAGGTGTCTCTGCCCATGTCAGAGGGGTTGAAACTGGATGATCTTTAAGGTCCCTTCCAACCTAAACCGTTCCATGTTTTTGAGCTGATGCATCCTGCTAAATGCTGGAGACCATGTTTAGAGGTTTGTTGTAAAATCACAATTTCATGTGATTAATTGTGTCTGAACGACCATTTGGAAGTGCTAACATTCCTCTGGCTCTACAGAGATCTTAGGGAACAGGTTCCACTGAGATAACAATCTGTGTTGGTGCTTAATATTCTCTGTCTGCATGCTGGAAGTGTGCTGTGTTTATAGGATAATTAAAGACTAAGTAGATAATAGCTATGACTTCAGAAAGACCAGCTTCTACTAAAATTCTAGATTTTATTGATCTCTGCATAGTGTCTTGAAATAGATTTCTCTCCTTTTTTGATGGAATCTGCCCATTTTTAAAATTACAACGTTGAGTGGTACATAAGGATTTTTTCAGTAGCACATGCAGTCTTTTAGACGGGCACGTAAAGCTTATACTGTTTACAGGAGATATAAAAATAGCAGAATGAATCCACATCTGCCCAGCATCTGGAATATTATATCAAGGACTCTGTATCTGCATGTGAGTGCAAGTCTCTTGGCTCGCACATGATGCTCTGGCTTTATGTAAGCTTTGTCTGCATTTGCACTTTAATAATACTGCCTTTCCTCAGTTAACATTTTTTCTGTGCATAACTGACTGTGCTTTAAGTGGGTCCTAAATGACTCCAGTATGGGAGTCCATCAGCATAAAGAGGAACTCTAGAATATAGTTATGAGGTGGGATACCTCAGTGTGGTACATAACAGTTCCCAGTGCTAAGGATGGAGATTTCTCTTGATATTTGTTTATAAGAAACATATTTGGGAAACAATAAGAGATTCAGGCTAAGAAAGCCTCACTTTTTTTTTATATGCTATATTTTTAATTCATAAAGAAAGGAATAAAGATCTTAGTTTTACCCAGACTTACGAGCTTTAGTGTACTGAAATATTTTTTCTTTCTATTTTAATTCCTTCTATTTCGATTACTTTTTTTTATGTCTTATATTTCTTTGAGAAGAAGATAAAGATCAGCGTAATTTTACTTTTCTAATTTTTTTTTATGTATGTTGTTGGCTTGGCTGGTGTATGACCTGTGGGAGATGTGCAGATTTAGCAGGTTTTTTATGTTCCCCAGCCAAGGTATTCAACATTAAATGATGGGTGACTCTGAAGTGGTTTAGTTTGGATAAATTTCTAAAAGATTGAAGCTTATCTGACCTCTTTGGCCTAAAAATTGATTTGACTGCAGCTGGGGAGAAAGGGACAATTTTCCTTGTTGAATTTCATACTCTCTTTAATTTCACTTAGGCCGGGTTATCCAATTATGTAACCTTTTTTTCCCTATACTTCATTCCCTTTGACTGCATTTGATGACCCAGTGCAGGAAGTGCAGAGGTGCAGGAAAAGTTAAATAAAGTTCATCTTTCTCATTCCACACACTCACACCCCCCTCTGATTACAGGCAAGGTTCAAATTAGGTTCAGGCTTGGGGTGTTTTTCTGTGTGCTCTCAAGTGGCTGGCTCCGCTCTAGTGCACTGCCGTGGAAATGGTCTCGTGTGAGCCTTGGCACACTGCTAGTGCAGCAGGCAAGTGTGAACCACCTGCTTTTCATTTACTCTGCTGTTTCTTTTCTTCTCTGATACTAAATAGAGCAGAAAAATGTCCTGTAGGATTACTAGGTTCTTTGGCTTGCAGAAAAAAATTTAGGAAGTAGTGTTATCTTTAATGACTCGGCATAGTGAAAAGTATGCATGATGTGAGACAGTTACGCGTTATGTCTGTCTAGCATTTATATCAAAAGTTTTATTATACTGAGAGTATATAAACAGAGAGAATTATTGAACAGGTGTCCTTCTCAGATCATCTGTGACCAGAAAGTGGTTATTTTAGTGTTCTGGATACACAGGTTTAAAGCAAGAAATGAGCAGGTTCTGGAATCTTCATTTGTCTAACATCTGTGAACAACAAAAAAAGGAGACAAATGTGGATTATTTAAATACTCTTTGGGAAGCTTGAAATGCTGCTTCTCTGCTATTCATTTGCATATAAAGATTGAATGAAAAATGAAATACCTGTCTTTTTGAGGTATGAATCAGGCATACTGATTGTTCTGTAGATACTTAGCTATTTTGCAAGCGGAAGACTGCAGATGCTGAATCAGAGACTATTCAAGTTCTAACTCATACCAAGGTACAATAGGTACATATCTACAAGGATGATAGAAGTGAATCGCTTAGGTAAAATATTAGGTATTTTCTTCTCTCTGAAGGCATTGGATTTATTACAAAGTACCTTTAAAATGAGGGCTCTGTTTTTCAAAGCCACTGTTTCTGTTTCAGTGGGGTATTTTTTTTTTCCTTCTGAAACTCAGAATCTTAATAACTGCATGGTCAACAAGCCCATCTCTGAAATCCCAGTTTATGTGACTTGGCTAGCATCACACAGCAGCTGTGGGGTAGGAAGAAGCAGGTATGGCATTCAGTTTTGCAGGCAAGCATTCAGCTGCTTAAGCCATGATAATGCCCTTTTTATTCCTGCAATGGTGTGAGCCTCTGTCATGGTGTCATTGCTTAACTCAGCAGCCCCTGAGGCTGCTGGGAACGGCTCTGTTCCCCGTGTGCCCCACAGCCACTTGTCTGCTGTGAGCTGTTATCATGGGGCAGTCCCAGCAGGCAGCTAAACACCACACACTCACTCACTCCCTCACCAGCAGCGCTGGAGAGAGCACTGGAAGAGAAAAGGTGAAACAACTTGTGGGTTGAGAAAAGGACAGCTTAACGTAAGGCAAAAGCTGCTTCAGTTGTGATGTTTGGCACCAAGGCCAGCTCAGGTTGGGTCACTGCTGCACTCGCACTGCTTCTTGTAAGGCTTCTCCTCCAGTGGTTCCTGCTATAAGCAGTTTTTATGACATGCAACTCAAATTGTGGTTGCAATCACATAAAGGTGTTTCCGTTGAAATCTGCACCCCTGCTCCCTTTGGACCAGACCATAGGGTTTAAAGTGGCAATGAAAAGAAAAAGAAAAAGAAAATTGACTCTCAGCCAAAACCAGCACAGCTGTGTTTAAAAAAGATTATTAGAATGTTAAGTTTCTTCAGTGTATTTTAACAATAGTTAGGTAGTCAGTATCACTACCTATCAGTCTGTAATAGAGTATTTCACAGTATATATAAAGGAAGGATTGTTTATCCTGAAACTTGTAGTGATTAATATGTTTGATTTTTACACTGTGCATGGTCAAGTGATTGATGTCAACCTGAAATAGCAAATTGCTTTAATTTGTCCCTTTTTTCCCATTTTGCTTCTGATGAGTGCATGTTTACAAGGTTTAAGTAACAGTCATTTTAAATGTAAGTACTTTGTTTTGGCACTTATGAAATATGATTACAATCCAGTGTGGATGATTATAAAAGGTGTGTACTATCTCAGCCTAGAGTCTTTTTTACTACTTACAGAATTGGATTTTTTAAATACAAATGCAAATATCTTTGTTATATAATATGTAAAACGTGAGTTTTCCTGAAATTAAGGTTTTAACCTTTATTTCTTTCAATTGTTGCAAAGTTTAACGGTTTCTTAAAGTACTTTTCCAGACCATAGTGTGAAGCTGGCAGCTGATACCACTTACAGGACTGATTAGCTACAGTGACAGAGCTTCTGTTGCTAGCACTAAGTTAGCCAGAAATTGCTAAGTTAAATATAAGTTGAGGGATAAGGGGAGAACAGGATGGTGAGAGAGGGACTCAGAGACTGTGGATCATGTGAAAGAGGTAGGAGTTGCAGGCAGCCATAAGCATTTATCTGCCTGAGCCATAAGAGGCTTGAAAAGGCTAAGATCCATGTGATGAGATCTCTCTCAGTTCCTAACCTGGGACCTTAAACAGTGTAATTTTACAAAGAAATGGTATAAATATTGATCTCTTGTGCATCACAACTTTTATAATTCATTTAATACAAGTGTGTAGATCTTGGCAGGATCCATCTGATATGATTGTGGTTGGTAACTGAAGATCTGTGACTGTGGTCCCAGAATGGGTAAATTTTTACAATCCTTCCTCAAGGAAGAGTGGCTGTGTAAAGGGGTGTGTGCTGTGTGAGTTTCCAGAGACAGTGTGTGTTGGCATTCTCTGTTTAACTTCAACCTCTCACACTACTGTGAGTTAACTCCCTCAGACTTGAAGTTGCGTTGTTCCTGGGACCTCACAAGCTATGGTATGAATGGAAAAAAAAAAAGAGGCTAAAGTCTATTATTAGCTTTTATATGAATGACTTTGTCATGCAGGGTAATGTAATGATTATATTTGGCTTGAAGGTATTTTTGCTGAAAATTTAACTCGTGTATAAACTTCATCTGTAGGCTGGGAGGTTATAGTCAGTGCTTCAATGTAATTAAACAGTCAGGTTATATGAGTAAGAGAAAAGACCCTGGGCTGAGATGGTACATACAAAAATACCTCTTAAAGAACAGTCATCCCCACAGTTGTATAATACTGAGTGCCAAAACAAATAACATTGTAAATTGGGACTCACAAATGAAGTCTCAATTTGCAGAAAACTCAAGCAAGAGTTAGGTGTTTGAGAGATCCCTGGAAATCTTAGGTGAGGGTTTGAATTGTGACAGTCCTTCCTTTTTCACAGGTAGAGAGAATGTGGGTAAAGTACTGATCAGAAAGATCTATAGTCCTTCTCCATTGGCCATTTTGTTGGTTAACTGGTGGGAACATGTCCAGGGAAACATCTGCTGAGATTATATAATTCTTGACTGAAATGCCTTAATGGTTAATGAAATTCTTCAAGAAGAGCTGTGAAGATCTGTGGAAGGGGCGTTGTGGTACTGAACACCTTCAGTGTGGGTGTCTGCAGCTGCTTGGACTCCCCTCGTAGGTAGTGGAGAGGAACAGGCGCTTCTGGGCTGCAGTTCTCCTGAAGCTGGCTGCTGACAGATCAGAGGAACGGCCTCTAAAAGTGCCTTTCCTCTCTCCGTGTTGACGATGAAGGCAGTGACGACGGACTCATCTGAGACCAGCATCTCCCTTGTGACTCTGACCAACTCCCTGCTGATAACTTCCCTTTGGAACGAGCAGCATTTCATGAGGCTAAGAGGAGTTACTTTCAGACAGCCTCACCCATCTGAAAAATTTCTGATTTGGTGCTGGAAAGCAGCAAGTCCTCTTAATTTGGCATGAGAGGATGTTTAACAGTGGCCAGAAAAATAAGTTCTTCAATACCATCTCAAAATTACTTGAGTTAGTTTTAATTAAACCTATTAAAAAGAAAAAAGAAACAAACAAAACCCAACAACCTGAAGCAAAGACTGACAAAGTTAAAAAGGAGTGAAAGCAAAGCTTTGTCATGGAAAACATTAAGCAATTTCTAAGCCTAGGCATGCACTGTTTACAGTGAATTATATATTTCCTAACTTCTGCAATTCAATATGTCAAGAAGAATTCTTTGAGGATTAGTTCTTTGTTTCCTTCTTTCCCTAAACTGCCAACTGTAAAAAAAAAGACCAAAAAATTCACAAATCATGCTATCTTCTGAGAGAGGTTATTTTCAGGTGTTTCCAATCATACAATATTTTTCTTCTTCATACTTGTGCACAAGCATTAAAAACACATTCTGAGCTTGCATGCCCTCTGTATTACATTAACTGCATTACTTTTCTTCGTGCGCCAGTTCTTGTGGGTGCTGGTTGTGTTCTGATTTGGCAGAGTCTAAAAGACTTTCCCTGAAGATCAGTTAAAAAAATAATAAGCATAGGCATGCTCTTGGCGCAATTTTTGCTTTTCTGGATCAGTAGAATTGCCCTGTTATTTTAATACAGGGTCTTGCCTTGTTTGAAACTTAGTTTTGCTGTAAATTTAATTGTATTTAAGTATCTAAAATGTTTCTTAAAGCTTTTGCTGCCAAAGGTTTTTGGAAGAGTCCTTTCTTCCGTTTAACAAAACAGTTCCTAATATGCAATTTCAGGACAAAGAATTGAAAAGCTTCAGATGATGTATCTCATGAATAAGAAATCATAAAAATAAATGAGAACATAGGTTACAGATCAACTCCTAGAACTGGCAGTGTTGCTCACCTGCTGTAATTTGTTCTGTTCCTTTCAACTAAAGTGCAGTTTCTTGGGTGATATAATTTTTGGAACAGATATTTAGATATTAAGGAATATGTATTAATTATAAATATGGCACAAATACTTTGTCGTGGTTTAGAAAAATGAGTAGTTTTAGATAGTAGTTTCTCCTGAGTTGCAATAAATGCCACTGAAGCATGAAAAATATGTTCTAGTTCTATTTTTAGTGTGTGTTCCATGTACCAGAGGACAGATGAAAGATGGAGTATCTGTAAAGTAACTCCACAGCACTAACGTCATTACTGGCCGTAATGTTCAGGTCTGAATGTAACCCTATTGTGGAGTTGTTTGTATGAAAGGGGAATTTTTTACAGAATTACAAAAGCCAGAGATGAGCACTGGCCCCTCAGTCTTGTCTGTTCTGTTTTGGATGATTGGCTGGTTTTCACAGTATCATCTGAGGGTCAATTTTGCAGGATAGGAATTGTCAGTGAATGTTATAATGTAATACATTGCTAAGATAGCCTAAGACTAAAATTTCCAAATGTTGCCAAAGCTAGTATTTGAAATCCGAAGGACAAAAGGTTGCAGGTGAGAACTGATCTCCTGAACAAGAAGTTTCTCTGTAGTTATGACTCAGCTAAATATTTAAAATAAACACGGGTTTTGTATTCCTTACCTACATTAAAATGCTGTCAGGCTCTGTGTACGTGGTGCTGTGCTGGTTGCATTCTTCACTAGTTTCACTCCAGCTACAAGTGCCTCTGTTTTTGATACACTGGATTATTCTGTTGTCTGCTTCTTTGCACTTCACATTTCATCAGCTGCAGCATGGCTGTCCAAAAAGTGCTCGTTTCTGTGCCATTTCAGGCCACTGGGGGTTCTCACTGGAAGCTGTATGAGGCACTTTTGTTATCTATACATGAAAAATAAGTGTTCCAGCTTTCTTACCTCCACTTTCAGACTGTAATCAGACTACAGCTGTAAGCACTACAACTTTGCTTGTTAAGTTTTAACCATTCTGGTAGTTTAAAACCTGCATTATTTTGGCTTTTTGCCCTGGGAGCTGAGAGGACTGAGTTTGAGTGTTCCAAACTTTTCAGGTGCGTAGGAAGGAGGAGCTGCCTTGCTGGGCCACATGAAAGGACTTTCTAACATCACGCAAATGCTATGGTTAGAAACACATTCGGTTGTCAGCTGTTCCTCCTCCTCTTCCTCCTCCTTTACATGGACGTGTCTGCTTTCTGCACAAAGGCCAGCTGACCCACTTTGCTTAACACAGCTGTTCCCAGAATTGTCTCTGGAGGTGGGACACTGCCAATGTTAATGTGTTGTGTGTTAAGTGGAGCAAAGCAATCATTTGAATTGCTACAGTTCGCAATGCTTCTGGGCGGTGGAAAGGCTCATCTGAAAAATTAAAAGTTTTTGGTTTCCTTGTAATAGCAGAGCTCGGGATTTGCCTGGTCCTTTCAGAAAGTTATTTAACAGCAAACTTTGCCTTGTCAAGAATGCTGCTGTTGCTCAGCTAATACATAGTTCATTTTCAGCACTCACTGCACTCACATTCACTGAGCAGAGTGGTTTCACAGGGAAGGATGTGAAACTGGCTTCCAGAGCAAGATTTGACACACAGAAAGGAGGAAATGCGAAAGAAAGCTCTGACTTCCCCCCTATGTTTGTGGTTCTAAGAATGCTGACTTTTATAATTGTTAGGCACTATGTGGTTGCCTTCCACTTTGCTTGGTGGGAGGAGAAGTGACACATTTTGGGGTGTGGTGGCGTTTCTCTTTATTAAATCACTTTATAACATAAAACCTGTGGCAGATGTAATACCACAACTAAGTAAAAGGCGAATGACAAGCTCAGTCTGAGAAGGAAGATTAGAGGTGTTGCTCTGTTTTTATAAAACAGCACAAGTCTGAAATTACCACTTTACAACAGTTCTTTTGTTTTCCTGAGCAAACAGACAAACCACAGAAAAGCAAATTTCAGAATTTTTGCCACTTGATGCCTAGATTTTCAGAATTCCTAAAACACTTAGCAAATCCGTTAGAGCTGTCAAAAGCAAGATATAACTGTGTTTAGAATTTACTTCATTTTATAGTCAGAGTGTGTGTATGGATAATGTACTAGAATTGGAATTCTCTCTGTTACCTTCGCAAGATAACAATAATTTTAAAATAGTGAATTAAAAATTATTTGGCCAATATTAAAGTTTTCTTCTTTCTCCAATTTGTGGTCGGTGTCATTAATAAAACCTGATAATGTCACTTTTTAAAAAGTGCTTACTATATGGGAACAGAAAGAAATCTTCTTTCCCACACTAATATGAGGATTCATACCTAATTTAATTCTTATTTTTCCTGTCCTTTGATTCACTTCCTTTTGCCTATGAACTAAATGCCCTTTCCAAAGGAAGTGCCCTCCATGCATCAAAAAGTTTCAGATGTCCAGTGTGCATGCTTGTGTTTCCTGTTCTGAAGTAGGCAGTAGGCTGGAATTTGTAGTCAAGGCTCCAGCCACTCCAGGGCTTTTTTGCAAAAATTGACTTCAGCTTATAAAACAATCTTCTTCTTAAAGGTGCTTTGTAAGCAATTTCTGAACTATTACAGGTAATTTTAATTTTAATATTTATACAGAAGTGCAGCACTTGGTTTTAATCTACAAGAAGATAAGCATAGTCTGAAATATCTGAAGTTGTTTTTAAAATGCTGTTTAATGTGGTTATAACATATACAAGTCTATATTGCAGGACAAATTATTAGTGATTAGTTGGTTTTTATTTTTATTACCAATTCTGGCCCTATAGCAAACGAGTGAGGTTAGCAAAGTTCATGCTATAATATTGCAGACTTGAAAAGATTGAATTGAAATACCAGAAATTATTAAATTTAAAAAAGAGCTGCGTCTTTGTCTCCTGGGTCTTTCAGCTTCTAAGGCAATATCTAGGTTTAATTTGGTGCTTTAGATTGTAATTTGAACAATATTTTTTCTAAGAAAAGTAAACAGATTTTTCCAGGATACCATGATTATAAAGCAGTAAGATATTTAAATAAAACTTGATTCATTATGAGGGCCATAATATCATCACAAATGTTGACAGTATTTTTACACTAACATTGGCTTATGCCTAGGATCTAATGGAAGGCAGCGACAGTTTGCTGGTACAACAAACTGTGCTGAAAAATCACCTCAGCAGTTCTGTTGGTAGTTGCTACAAATGTGCTTTATTACCTTGAACTTCCCAGTTTCTGGGAGTATGGGGTATATTCAAGTTGAGAGTGGTGTGCCTTTTGTTTTAGCTTAAGTGAAAGCTACAAACTGTTCCTGGTTTTCAAATACACCAAATTTTACCATAGTTGTTTCCCTGTAAAAACTCTAGTGTTGTCTTCTTGAAAGGGCTTTGCAGAAGTCAAAATGAATATGTATCCTTAAGTTAAGGATTTTTTATTTCTTCTTCTTTGGGAGTATTCTTGTTCTTCTGAAGAATTTGACAGTTTTCTTCAGCAGTTTTCAAGGAATTACACTTTTTTTAACCTACAGACTATGATGCAAATAGCCAATCAACTGAAGCAATACTAATGTAAAGGTGCATAATTTGGAGGACGCTAGTGAATAGCAATGGGCTGAGTTCTGCATTTTCCTCCAATAAGATTTCCATTATCATGTTAAGTTTGGGAGTGTTTTTGAAATCTGTCATGTATAGAAAGGTTCCAAATGGTGAAAAATAATGAATCCAAAAAAATGGAGTAAGGTTCTTGCTCTGCACATGGATAAGGCAGGATGGAGGTGAGTCTTAGATTAGAAGCTGGAAGCAGTACAGACCTTTTTTGACCTTTTTCTTCTATTAGACTTCCTAGATTCTATTTAACTATCAGCATATTTCGGGCTATTTCTTAATTTTCTTCTGTTTATTACTTTTTAACTTACAGATCCCAAAACCTGATGCCAAAATTGTCCTTTTGGTTTTGCTAGCAATGCCATAAATCATAAAAAAGCATGTGAAGACTTGTGATTTACTTAGATCATTAAATTATATGATGTCTTCAGGTGCATTTCAGATAGAGAAATAAGTCCTCAGGTCTTAAACTGTGTAATAATGTTTTTCATGTTGAGTTATTTATTAGTTTCATGGTCTCCTGTTTTACCACAGTTAATGATCTCTAATCTTCATTTCAGTTGTCACAGTTACTTGTCTCTTCTCTGTTTGCTCTCGTAAGACACAGTAGTGTTAAAATATGTAAACTGTAGTATAAGGAATTAATTATGTGCCATCTGCTGCAACAATGCAGAGACCTAATCAAGATTGTATAAGCAATAGTACTGAATTACCTAATGCACTACAACTACACACATACAATAATCATTTCACAGTGGAAGCAACAGCCTAGACAAATGAACAGCAACCACATCATAAATTGAGATCAGTTTTTGGGTTCATGACAAAAATGATGGGCAGTAGTTCATGGGCAACTACTAGAGAACAAAAAGAGTTGAAAATACCTGCTGTGCTTAAGAGGAAATGAGGGAGAACACGTTTTTATGGGTATGCCCTTTTGAACACGAGCTGCTACTGCAGAAAAGAAGCCATGAGTTTAAATTTTCTGTTCCAGAATCATTCAAAATTGGTCATATGCAACATTAAGCACATCCCCACCCCTCCACTGTGTCTAGTGGATGCATTGTACAGATTTTCATTTGGAAGCCTTCTGTCTTTCCAGAGGAGTTGTACTTTCCCTTGCTCGCTTTCCTTCTGAACACAGGAAACTCTCTCCATTGCTCGTTTAGACCTGTGTGAAATATTTCATTATCGCATAAAATTTCTCATGCGTGATAAGATTTGCTAAAAATTGCTATTGGCTTTTGCCTCACTCCTGTCTGTAATGGAGTTTGAACCTAAATTTGTCAAAGGAAGTCCAGAAGTGCATTTGGCTGACCAAGTTTTTTTGTTATGGAGGATGGGAGTTGAGAATGAACTCTGATTGACTTATGTTTCTATTCATAAGTCAAGATTTGCAAAGCACATACTAGTGTTGAAGTTATTTCTTTTAATGTGTCTCTGGAAGTTTAAGGAAATTCTTACCTCTTCTCTTACCAGCTTTACTAAATACATGGTTTAAGTGCAGGACCCCATGTCTTGTTTATAAAGAGCTGTAAATGAAGATTTTTTGTGTAAATCGTGAGAAATATAGAAGATAACTGAAACAGAAGTATTTGTGGTGTCACGTATTAGCTTTGTTCATTACATGACTCACAAAACTGCCTTACTCCAAGAAGGGAGGTGTACCCCTGAAAACAGTAGTTCTGGGGAGTGTGCTTAGACCCAGCCATGAGGGACTGAGCGCTGCACTCTCAGCACCCCATGCACTGGGTGCATCTCGGGGATCTACTGCTTTAGTAAGTGTTTACTGTTGGTCATATGTTCTCCACCCAAATTTGCATTAATTTCATGGGCCCACTGTACTCATGCTGCATTTCATTAGCGCATTAGTAAAGCTGGTTTGTAAGTAGATCTTTTTCCTCCCTGCTTCAAGCCTGCTGCTGTTACTCCTGGAGGAGGGCTTGGAGAGCTCCATAGGAATGCAGCTTCTCCTCTCTGCTCTAGCCCACAGCCAGGAGCACTTTGGATGCTCTGCCTCTGTCCGCTGTCATTTACTTCTGTGTCGTTGCCTGACTCCTGTGCTCAAACTGAATCCACTCAATTATCTTCCTGGGGCTTTTTTTTAAACTTTAATGCATATTTTTGTGATACAGCTTCATCTCTGCTGCTCTTCATTTTGTTTTATTTTTATTTTATCTTACTCACACCTGTGTTTGTGAGGTGTGAATAAGCAAGAAAAATCTGCTCTCGTAAATCTTTTTATCATGTGTGAATTAATGTCTAAGGGATGAATAACTATCCTTTTAAATGAAGGTGCTTACTTCTGTTCTTATGTCCATTTCACATGTTTTTGATACCACTTACGTTGCTATGGAGCAGCAATCAGCAGAAGACAAATTTCAGTTGTAGACCAGATGTGGCAATGAGCTGTGTATAGCCTTGTTTCAATAAACTCTGTTACAAATCATTGCTCACGTTGTATTGTAAAATGCATTATCTATACACTATAAAAATGAATTATCTGAATTCTCTTACCAGGGTGATGATTTTGATTTCACAGTACTCTGATTCCCCAAAAACACTTTTATACAAGCACTAAAAACCATCCAAGCTCCTATTTTTTTTTCTCTAGATGGTATTTGGTTCTCAGTCTGCTTGTTAGTTTCTCTTAAATTTGTTCTATAGATAATCTACGTTTTCCAAAAGGATTTTGCAATATTGGGGTAATCTAGATTCTGTTGTGTTTATGGAGCTGGGGTTTACTTCTTCAAGCTTTCTCAGTTTACATGACACTACAGTATGCAATACACTAAGAATTTTATCCATGCTGCAGACAGCTGGATAACACGGGAACTGGAAATATCATCAGTAGATGGTGCAGGATTTGAGTTTTACATGACTAAGGGCATTTTCTTATGTCATGACTTTGTGCTGGGGTTTTGTTTCTTTGGTGGGGGAGGGAGGTGCATTTGGATTTTTTTGCGTGTTTTGTTGGGGTTTGGGATATTTTGGGATTTGGGGTTTTTTATGTTTGTTTGTTTTTGCTCCTGAACAGTGATGTTTTGGTCTTAAAGCCAGTCTTCAGACTCAAAATGTTCCTTGTGCTTTAACAGGAGTCTCATAGTAATCAGAGGGACTGGCTGACCTCTGTGTGGTATGTCAGAATAGGCTGATGGAATTGTACAGGAGCATATATTCAGTGCAGGTTTTTCCAAGAAACTGCATACTAAGTATGGAGTATTGATTCTTGTGATGTGTAACCTTGGTGCAACCAAGGTTAACTGGCTGCTGCATTTGAGTCTGAGCCATCAGACCTGCTTTTAGATTTCTTGTTTACTAGTAGCTCACCCTTCCGTCTCCCCATATGTACAGGCACTGTCTGTTACCCTGTCAGTGATGCAGAATTTCCCACCCAGCTGCACTGCGTCTCTGGAATCCATTTCGAACCTCAGACTCCCCCGTGGTTTCAATGCCAAGGCTCTGTTCTTATGAATTCTTTGGATTTCAATTCATCGATCTATCCTAGAATAGTGAAAGCAGACTAAAATACAGATCTAGACCTTTAAAAAGCTTTAAAGCAAAATTTTCTTGGGAATATATAGGATATAAGGATCAAGAAATAAAAACTCAGCATCAAGTGTCCTCTTTTCCAGTTACCCCTTCTTCCTGCATTGCTGTTTAGGTCTATATGAGAACAAAATGGTGAATTCAGAATATTTTTTCCGTATCTCAGCTGGTCTGCATAATATGGGGTATTTCTCTTTAGCTGTCCGTATAGCTCATCTTGCACAGATGTAAATGTTTTTACTTGCACTTCTGACTTCCATTCTGACCGGAACACTAACCAAGAGCAGTGGAAGTCTTGCTCTGGCTACTTGTGATTGGATTCCCTCACTGCTGCGCTCCCCATCTTGAACATCTTGCCTGTAGCTTTTAAGAGTCAACTTTCAGAGTAATTTCTTTCTCTACTCTTTAGGAATTTCCCATTCCTCAAACCTCAGCCGCTTAAAATAAACTTGGTCTCACAGTTTTCCCTATTTTTCTAATTTACGTTATTATTTTTAGAGGTTCCATCCTGAATATTTGAAGCTTCTGTCCTATGGGTATTCATGCTGTCAGGCCTCAGGGAGGAAGTACAAAATTGCTTTTTTGCCTCAGGCATTCCTGATGCTGTGATTTCAAAACCTCAGGCAGGATTGGTAAACTCAGCCTCCCAGTTAATGTAACACTATGATAATTTTATGAGTGGCTCTTATCTTTTTATGAAGGATAAAATTTACTCCTCTCATGAGAAAATGATCCTTACTTGAAAATGTTGACTCTGTCTGTCCAGTGTGTGTGTGTAAATCCAGGATTTGTTTTAAATCCCGTATAAGAATAAAATTTGGCTTAAGATTATTATTTTTTAAGCATTCTCTCTTCTTTTCCACTTCTCTCATTTCAGATGTTGCAGTTGTGGACATGAGTGATATTTCCAAGCAACCATCCCTGTTCTACCACCTTGGCGTGCGTGAAAGCTTTGACATGGCCAATAATGTTATTCTTTATCATGACACTGATGCTGACACTGCTCAGTCTCTCAAAGTAAGGTTCTCACTTCACAGTCTGCTTCATTTCAGAAATAGCTTTAAATACCTGCTCCTAGAGATGTTTGTGTTTTTCTGAAACTTACATTTAATGTAATTTCCTGATAGCTACATAATTAAATCCTGTTAAGGAAAAGCAATTATTAGCAAAAACAGTAATAATAGAATCAATAAATGCTTTTTTTATAAGAAAACATCCATAGTGTGAGACTGATTTTGCTTCAGGTTAGACTTGGAATTGAGAGTCCAATTTTTTCCTTCTTTTCTCTCTTTTAATTAGAGTACATGTAAGAAAAAGCTATGGCCTGTGTAATAAGGACATTTGAACAAGGGCTATATTGCAACCTACTCCTATGTAAGCACTTCTGTCAGATGAGGTTTGTATTCCCTAGGTGCTGAGTAGCTAAGACTACTAGAATCTCCTTTTTATTGCTGTTTGAAGATAGGAAAAGACATCCTCACCAAATCTTTTTATAGGGCTGTTGTTCATTTTTATAGTAGGATAATACATGCTTAATCCTGAAATTGCCGTTCTGGATGCAAGTCATATATTGTAGATGTTTCTGCCTTTCTCAGTGCAGGTTGTCTTTATTTTACATCACATTTAGACTTTTATCCTCTGTATCATCTATTGCTGCTTTTAATATTATCCATTTTCATTCTACGTTCACTGAGAGAAGCATTGTTCATGCTTTGTTCTTTTTTTCTAATTTTGAGTTATTAAGACTAGAAAAACTATTATCTGCCTTCACCTTTCTTCTTCTAGGAACTCTGTCAGTGGCACTGATATCTTACTCATCTCTCAGTTGTTTGCATAACCTCCTTGCCCTAAATAGGCCCATAGCATATCTTAGATGGGATCATAAGACTTGATTTAAGTTGCTGGAACCAGCTAGGAGAGATCCTCTGTATCAAATGGTTTCAGCTGGGCACTGAGACAGGGTTCAGTCCTCCAGTTGTCCTTGGTATTTCTTCAGCAATCGAGCCCCAGTTCAGTGTTGGATAGCATTCAAATACACTAATACACCTTTCTAAGGAAAACATCAGAAGGTAGGCAGAGAGTGTTCCTGGGGTATTTCAGCAAAGAACAGTTCATGACACATTTCATGTCATACGTGCTGGATAGTTTCAGAAGAGTTAATTTCTCCCTATTGAGAAAGATCTTCATCTGCAGTAGGTAAAGCTCTTTTGGAGATACTTGCTTCGCGTGGTAGACAATTTTTAGATATGTAATATTTCAGATGTCTAAGTGTTCCATCACTTTTGTTATGAAGTATTTTATTGGGCTTAAGCGGTTTAGGCTAACTAGAAACTCTGTTTAGGTTTTAGTACCATTTTTATGTATTTTTGACCCTCTGCTGATGTTTCTTTATTCTGAAGTTTAAGAGTAATTTGGTCAGGGTTTTTTCACTTCCCGTCGGAAATGTATTACTTTTCTTGGACCTAGGTTGCTGTGCACACTCTTAAGAGTGGTGCACAACCTCAGTGTTCTAAAGGCAGTATTGATGTTACTGCTGTTACTTCAGCTGAAGATCTGTGAAGTTCTGGCAACTTGACTTTATAAAGTTTATCTCTTAGGAGCTATCCTGAAATTGTCCCAAGAGTTGTCTTTTCAGGTTCACCAACATTCTTTCAAAACAACCTAGTTCTGAGGATTTAAAAGAATATGTAATCTGCGTTTCAAGAGAGTCATATTTATAGAGCTAAACCTCTTAAATGTCCCCTGATATTTTTGCCTGTTGCTGAGGAAATGGGTGCATGGGCATGATCATTTCTGTGCAGTGGTTGTCCAAGTGGATTTCAAGCTGTCAGATATAAAGTTGCTTAAGCAGAATCATCTCAGGTTGTCAGAGCACATTTAATTCAATTATATTGACAACCTTGATTAGAAACAAGTCTAATATTTGTAGTATGGCTTGCCTGGAGATTTCTAGTTTGACCAAGCAGTGTTCATTGAACGTGTAATCCATCACCAAAGGGAAGAGAAGGTTACTTACCAGCCACTGGAAGCCTCTGAGTTCTGGTTTACATGCCCATTAGTTTATCGTCTGCTTCATAGTTTCAGTATCTTTCATTAGATTTGGAGGTGAGAAGAATTAAGGATGTAGAAGGAATGTGTTGGTCTGTATCAATCTGGGCAAGAAAGGGGCTTAGGTGTCTGAAGGATACTCTTTCCAAGAGAAAAACCCTCCAGTTTTGAATGATTTTGTCTCACAAATGCTCAGAGTGTGACTGGGTGTGCCCAGTCTGAGAAACTCCAGCTACTGCTAAGTACAACTTCCTTTATTTTCTGAATACTTCTTTAAGTAGGTTTCTTCACTGAATTGTTAATTTTTTCCTAACCTGAACTACTGAGACTCTTCTTGATGTTGTTCTGTCCCTTTACTGGGAATTTACTGTGGCAGGAAACCTGGATTATGCTGTGAAGAACACATCTGTGTGTATACACATATATGTATAGCACTGATTTTTATTGGAAATAATAATTCCCAGTAAAACCAAATAAACATTTCTATTATCTTTTTTTCCCCCACAGGATATGGTATCTCAGAAAAACACAGTAAGTATTAAATCCACATTCATTTTAAAACACAAAATGAAGATCCAACATTTGAAGCAACTCTAGTACCAAAGCTGCCAAGCATACATATGCTCTCTATGATTAAAGGAAGTTGTTTCACCTATCTGTAATTCAAACTTTTGGAAAGCTTGTTGACACTCCAAAGTAACGCTAGATTTTAAAGTTACTTTTCCTTACCAATTCCTTTCTAAGTTGTAGAAAAGTGCCAGTAGATCATTTGTAGGTTGACAGATCAAAATAGATACTCAGAAATTCAGAGTCTCTTTTTCCCTCCAGCACTGTAACCCATTTGTGCAAATGTAGATGTTTGTGATGCCTTAATGGGATTTACTTTTGTATCTCAAACAGCTTTGGCTTCTGTATACCTGTCCTCTTCCTTAAAAATTCACAGATTTACTTAGAAATGCAAAAGCTTATTTCCAAAAAGGAAAAATATTCTTACACTTAATGCAAGTAAAGCCAAACAAATAAGTTTGAAACAAGATAAAATGTAGGAGTTATTTAATGCTTTTTGAAATATGCCACAATATCTCATATGGTTGTATATTTTGCCATAGTTCACATCATGTCAGTGGTTATTTTCATTAAATCCTCCACACTTATTTTGAGGATGACTGAATTTATAAAACTCTTACACTTCCATTTGTCTTTTATGTTTCCTCTCATTCACCATATACTTTTTACTTACTTCTAAACAGTATTGAGCAGGACTAAAATAATGAAGTAGTCTTAGAGTTTGATAGTAATTTTAAAGAGAACTAGAAGAAAATGCATTAGTCGCAGCAGTTTATTTTGAGCTGCTATTTTGACTTGGCCACAGTGCTGCACATAGGCTAAAGATAGATCAGGTTTAGCACATGTACAATGCAGGTCATCCTTCCTGGCTGTCTCAGGGATCTTTGAACCAGTTTGACCTGTGCAGTGGGAACTGCGTTTACTGATCTGTGGCTCTGTGAAGGGGAACGCAGAATGTGGCAGATTTGCTTGTGAGTGCTACTATCCATTAGCTGGTGGATGACCAAAATTTCAGGAGCATGTGTTCTCCCTTCCAGAGCAAGAGGGAGAATTATGAATGAGCCATTTGGTGGCAATACCAGAAATGGAGTAAATGGCAAAGGGGAGGGTGGCAAGTACAACCTAGTGCAATCAGATTAGCAGCCTACAGTCTTTTCTTTTAGCAGATTCTTTCTCCAGTAAGGGAGGTATTTCCCTTCACACTGAAGAGAAGAAAAGATTGAATCATAGAATATGCCAAGTTGGAAGGGACCCATCAGGATCATTGAGTCCAACTCCTGGCCCTGCACAGGACATCCCCAAGAGTCACACCATGTGCCTGAGAGCATTGTCCAAACACTTGAACTCTGTTAGACTGTTGCTGTGACCACTTCCCTGGGGTGTCTGTTCCAGTGCCCAACCACCCTGTGGATGAAAAACCTTTCCCTGATATCCAACTTAAACCTCCCCTGACTCAGCTTCATACCTTTGGTTCGAGTGACATGGTTTCTGTGGTAGAGTCTGGTACTGGACCTGTAAACACCTTGTGGCTAGCAGAAGGGGCAAGGAGACATCCCTAAGCTAGGATCCTGATTCCTCCTTTAAAAAGGAGGGATTGTCTAACCCACTTTTTTCAGGTGCTTAAATTAAGAAAAAAATAGTGAGTAAAATACAGTAAGGTAAAAAATGAATGACTCTAAATACCGAGTATGGATTCTTGACTTCTTTGTATTGTTTGAAGTTGTTCATACCTTCTTTTATTAGATAAATGTGCTCCCATATTTCATTCTTTTTTCAGTATTTTTTATTCAGAAATTAGAACAAACTCAGCAAGCTAAATAGTTCATAGGATGAAGCTATGGTTTTTTAAGTCAAAATTGCCTTCTCCTCCTTTCAAATCCAGTGAGTTGTCATGAGAGGTTTGCAGTTTACCACTGATCCAATACGGTGCCACTGCTTCATTCCTTGGTTAAATATTTTACAACCGTATCGGCAATGTCTTGTTTGATGTTAATTGCGAATCAGGATTGCTGTGCTTGTTAGGTAGGTACATAATTGGCATGAATTTATTGTGTCCAGTCAAATATATAGTTAGATAACCATTTCAGTTTAATTGCTGTATATTAGATGCAATAGTTAATTCCCCTGTAGTAGAGCTTTGTGTTTTTCTTTCACTTTTCCTGAGTGAAAAGTGTGGGTATGCCTCTGCCATAACTGTGGAATAGCAGAGCTTAAATACACTTTTCATCAGGGGCTAGAGGCATGGTGGAAAGAGGATAGATATCTCCTAAGTCTTCCTCCAGCCCAGTGGTAGGCACAGGAGTATCATTGCTGGAGAAGTCCACTCCATGTTTTACAGGCTCTATGTCCATGCACCTGCAGGGTATGTAAGGAAAGGGGAACAACTGAGGTTGTTGCCAGGCACAGCACACCTTTGTTCCAGCAGCAAGAGTGAGACTTTCTGTGCTGGCTGCTGTAGCTTAGAGCTTTCTCTGAGGTTTCCCTGCCCTCAGCTTTCCTATTTATCCTACAAATCTCACATCATCTACAAAGGTGCAGAAGAATCTTAGCATAGAACAGATGTGGAGCCATGTTGAAGTTACAGAGAAGGTGAACGTCTAGTGTGTCACTGGGGTGATTTGCTTTGTGTATCACAAGAAAGCCGTGAAGAGAACGGATATTTTCCTTGTAGACAAAACATTATTCTAATCCAGCATTGAGGAGGAGGCAAGAGCAAGGAAACTAGACATGAAGCTGAAAAAATGCAGAGAAAAAAAGTCAGTAATTCAATGGAGAGTTGGCCTGAGTATAGATGTTCTAACAGTGAAAATTATACAGCAGCAAGCTGCAGTGCTGTGAGCCTGAGAGATTTAATAGCTTATTCTCTGAAAAAAGAGTGTGAGTAGGAGAACTTCCTTCCTTTCACCATCCAGGAATGCAGTTCGCACAGATAAGATGGAGTAATGTGATTCAGTTCTACTTGACTTCCCCAAACAAGCAGGTAAAATTCTGTATTGATAGTTTATTGCATACTTGGATGTTCAAGGAAAGACTTATTGGCTATGGGAATTCGGTTCCCAAGGAAGAATTGCCCTGGAATGGAATTCTAGATCAAGATTCTGTGTCCCATCAGTTAGATTTCCTTCTGTAGAACTCCTTTGAGCTTTAAGGACATTTCTGTTAGTTTTAATAAAGATTGCACAGCTTCCTAGTTTCTGTCAAAATTACTATCAATAAAATAAATGGCAAATATGCAGTCTTGCAGAACAGATTATTTCTTGTGCCATTATGGAAAAATGGACTGAAGGGCAGAGGAAAGAAAATTACCTATGGAGAATGCTTGTGCTTTGGAGTTTCTTTAGATGTCAGATAAACATCAGTTTACTGGAGAAATGAGATTTCAAGGAATTTCAAAAGCAGAAAATGCTTTAAAAAATAATCTTTCCCTAAACAATTGTAATAGACAAAATCCTTTGAAAAGTTTTTCTATTTTGATTCAACATTTTTTTGCCATCCTCGATTTATTTATTTTTTTTTCAGGAAGGAAATTTAATCTGCTACAGGATCTTCAGAAATTATGACTAAAAAAAGTTCAAGATTGAGTGAAGAAAAGAGTGAACAAGGAGCTTTAGAAAACTGCTGGAGTCAGGAAGCAAAATGTACAGTCCTTTGGGCGATAGCTCTAGGATTGGTTGCACATAGTTTGAGATGCACACTTTGATCCATTCAATTTGTTTGAATGAGGCATTGAAAATACAAACTAGAACTTTCCACTATGGAAAAATTATTATACCAAGTACAGAACATAAAGAGAAAGACTAGTTAGCTGTTCTTTAGTTTGTAATATGCCTGAAGAAATTTTAATAACCCTGTTAATCGCATTCAGGGAAGGTATTTAAAGGAAAGTAGGCTGGCTATTAAACCAAAAGGTTTGTTATAGTATACTTAGGCCTGTGGGCCTGATGAAGTATTTTTAAACATTTAAATGGTTATTTTTCATGAAATCCTGTAGCAGCTCATATAGTAAGCAGTGAATAATGTCTGGGCCATGGAGGAGTCATTAGCAAAAATTCTCCTTGCTCTGAAGGGAACTGGATTGCAATTTATCCTTGCCACAAGGAATTTTTATGTTGAAAAATCACTTTTTATTGTAATTGGCAGAAAGTTTCTTCAGAGGTTTCAGTAGCTGTATAAATTAGACTGTATATACTGTTTCAAGGCAATGAACATTTAAGAAAACTAAATAGAAAGATTTTGGCACTTGGACTCATATTCTCCAGTTAAGTAGCCCCAGTGGACTGAAATGAGAGCCAAGACTCTGAAGTATGATTACGTTATATGAACTTAATAATCCAATGAAGTATTATTGCAGAGTAGCTTTCTGGTTTTTATTTTCTGATTATTTTTACAGTGTATAAAAGTTTATATGATGCTTTTTATAATGATATATTTCTAAAAAGGCCTGAGGTAGCAGAAGTGTTAAAAGTGATTGTAAAAGGGCACAGAATGAAAGAGCAGGAACACGTTAAATTCAATAATTTTTCTTTTTGGGTGGAAAATAGTACAAAGACAATGGGTAGCTGAGTAAATGTTACTTTTAATGCTTTTAACAATGAAATATGCCACTCTTACTTTAAAAAATGAAAACTAAGGCTTTTAAAATTTTTGTATGAAAGTTAATTTTTATGGAAATATTACCATCCCAAGCATGTAGAGATTGGATTATAGTTAACTAATCAGAAAATGAATCTGACAGGTTCATAAAAATAAGACCTGAAAACATCTTAATAATGACACAAGGAGTTGTATAGACATATAAACATGTAAATAAGAGAAATCCAAAAGATAAGATAGATAAGAGAAATGCCAAAGTATTGAACTGTTTTCTTGGCCTTGTAACTATAGTCTTGCTGTAAATATCAATATTCATTTTCTGTTGTTTTTTTCTTTATTTCTTTATTCATGTGTCATGTGTGTCTTTTTGATTCTTATGGTGTTTTGTGGTGGTGTTTTCCTCTTTGTTGTTTTATTTCAATTTGGAGTAGGTTGTCAACCTCAAAGCTTTTCTTCGTGTTCAAGTACCTCCTGAATACCACAGTATAGGCAAAGTATGTATCACTTTAAATCTGCTTTCTGTTGAATAGATATGCCATTCTTTCACTGTGTTTCTAGACCTGTAACAATGAATAAGGATAATTTAAGAATAGTACTTGGCAGGGCCTTTCCTTCGAGGTGATTGGAGTACTTGCTCCTTGCAAGCTAGATCCCAGGAATTTAAAGTGTTCGTCTTGTGATAATTCCCCTTCACAGTCTTTAGGTTAAAATACTGCATTTATTCAACTTTAGAAGAGGAAATATTTTTTGGAAGTTTATAATATCTTAGTCACTGTAGTGGGTTGACCCTGGCTGGATGCCAGGTACCCACCAGAGCCACTCTCTCACTTCCCTCTGCAGCCAGACAGGGGAGAGAAAATATAACTAAGGGTTCATGAGTTAAATACTGGGAGAGATCACTCACCAAATACCATCATGGGCAAATCAGGCTTGAATTAGAGATATTAATTGAATTTATTAGTAACAAAATCAGAGCAGGATAATAAGAAGTAAAATAAGACTTTAAAAACACCTTACCCCCACCCCTCTGCTTCTGAGCTCTATCTCCTATCCCAGCAATGCAGGGAGACAGGGAATGGGGGTTATGGTCAGTAGATCACAGGTTGTTTCTCCTACTACTCAGGGAGAGGAGTAATTTCCCTGCTCCAATGTGGGGTCCCTCCCACAGGAGACAGTTCTCCATGAGCTTCACAAATGTGAGTCCTTCCCTCAAGCAACAATTCTCCACAAACTGCTGCAACGTGGGTCACTCTTCCATGGGATGCAAGTCCTTTAGGCACAGCCTGCTCCAGCATGAGTCCCTCATGGGGTCACAGGTCCTATGAGGCAACCTGCTCCAGTCTGGACTCCTCTCTCTACGGGTCTGCAAGTCCCTGACAGGAGCCTGCACCAGCTTAGGATTCAAATGGTTTCACAGCCTCCTCTCAGACATCCACCTGCTCCAGGGTGGGGCTCTTCCATGGGCTGCGGGTGGATCTCTGCATCCCTGTAGATCCCCATGGGATGCAGGTGGATCTCTGCATCCCTATGGTCCTCCATGGGCTGCAGGGGCACAGCTGCTTCACCATGGTCCGCACCACAGGCTGCAGGGGAATCTCAGCTCCAGCATCTGGAGCACTTCCTGCCCCTCCTTCTGCACTGCCCTTGGTGTCTGCGGCATTGTTCCTCTCATATGTTCTCACCCCGCTCTTCTCTGGCTGCAATTACATCTATGCAATAACTTTTTTCCTTCTTAAATGTGTTACCACAGAGAAGCTACCATCATTTCTAATTGGCCCAGCCTTGGCCAGCAGCACATCTGTCTTGGAGCTGGCTGGCATTGGCTCTGCTGGACATGGAGGAATTTCCCAGCAGCTTCTCACAGAAGCCACTCCTGTAGCTCCCCCAGGCCCTCCCGCTACCAAAACCTGGCCATGCAAATCCAGTACATGCCTATATGGCAAGATGAATAGGAATGTGATGTCACAGAAAACCACAGTGAAAACCCTAATACTTAAGACAGCAGTGAGTTAAACTCCTTGACCACTCAGGAGTTTGTGATGCCTTGGAGTCAATGCAGTTCATTTTCTGTTACCTTCTGTATTTTCCTTCTAACTGCTTAGTGATGTGGGGTGAGCATTCCTGATACTTGAGTGAGTGAGTGGCAAAATTAATAGCATGGCTCAAGTAAAATAACTGTGCTATTAGCTAGGCAGGCATAATTCCCTCTCTGAAAATGCAGAGATTTTTACTCAACGTTACTTATTTGGAAAAAAACCTACCTTTGATTCAAGTGTAGCATCTCTGTCACAAAGTGACAGTTGCACCAGAATAACTTTGGCAGTACAATTAAAAAACCTATTTATATTAAGATCCACAATTTACTTCTAACAGCATTAAAAAAATATTTGGATTATATTTTGAGACAAAAATCACTACATTTGGCCTGGCTTGCCTAGAGCCTAAAAATGGCCTATGTGGGCCTCACTCTTTCAGCCTCTCAGCAAAGGCATAGCTTTCTGCTTAATTCCTTTAACTATTTCACTTGAAGAATAGGTCTCTTCCTCAACTTATTTGCAATTATTTTCTGTTTGGTTTCTTTTTTTCATGCTCCTAAACTTGTGGCTTGTTTTGTAATAGATATTAAAATTTTGTGATTAAATACAAAAGTTTAAGTGCTGGCATACATTATATGCTGGAAGATGAGCTATTTAGAGTTTTGGGGTTTTTTCAGTCTGTTGCAATTTTTAACTTAAAATTTCCCAAAATCAGACAATTAATATACCCTAGCTTCTAATCCTGAAATTAACCAACTCATCATACAGTCATAATAAGCTATGAAGTTATAATTCTATTACAATTAAATAAGTAATAGTTTATCGATTTTATATGTATGTGTATATGCATGCAGGTAGAATTGCTATATGCATTACTTCATGTATACCTAAGCCATTTACTCATTATCTTTAAAAAGTAATGGTTGGTGTATGACAAGACAGTAATTTTCAGAATTATTAAGTTTTAGTATCAGAGACTAGCATCCTGAATAGAAGATCAGAAGAAGCAAGGGTGATATTTTCAGCCATCTCTAATTCTAGTTAGCATAAGAAAAGTATATGGACTGGTTTTTTACATAATGAAGATGGGAAAGGCTTTCTTAGGCCACACAAGCTACATTTTTTATATGTAAATATTGCACAGAAGAAACTAGAAGAGAGGAGGATTTAATTGCACAGATTTCACTGTGGAGAAGGAGACAAGAAATCTAACTCAAATAGATGATATGTTGGCTGGATAAGAATACAGTGTTTGAGGATAAGATTAATACAATGTTTCACATGTGTAATTAATTTTTTCTGAAAACTTAATTGCTTTTCAGTAGATAACCGCAGCTCTTTGCATCTCAAGATACATCACCCTTTCAAATTGGACGGGCTTTTTTCATTGCAGGAAGAGCTAATTTGCTGTTACAGATTTAAGAATAGAGTTTATAGACAAGCAGCTTTTGCGTTGCAGTGAACTTGCTGTTTATTTGAATAAACCTGAGGCAAAATTGTGCTACCATATTGGTTGCAGTTTTTCTGAGTTTTTTGTTGGGAGGTAAAGATAATCCAAGAGATAATTATATTGTTACAACAGGGATAATGTAACTTAGGGTTTGTAAGGAAGGAATGTGACTTGATCTTTATCTGTTAGAAATAATTTTAAATTCTAAATCCTCACAAACCCAGATCAGAAACAGAATGTACTGTACAAGTTTTTTATCTGTAGCTTTCATAACTGCATGCCCTACATTTTTAACTTCCTGTGAACAATCTGTTTCTCCTGTCTAGTTTATTAATGCATTCAAAAATGTGCCATCTTCATATCCATTCTGTTCATCATCTCAGCATTCTCCCTTGTTCAAGGTGACTATAAATGGCCACGGCTGTTGTTCATGCTTAGATGATATGAAAAAATGACAGGTATGATCCTGTACGTGTTCAGTGCTGTGATATCTCCAAGGTCGTGGTAGTTGATCGTGGCTGATGTATCATATTAACCTATGCCTCAGTGCTCCCATCTGGTTGCTCTCAAATATAAAGTTCACCTTCCTTTTAAACAGCAGAGAATTGTCATAGCTCGAATGGGATACAGGTGCTTCTCCCAGCTGTGGAAAACTTCACAGTGGTCTGATTTCTGGGGTCTTGCTCGGGGGCTGAAAACTCTGAATTTGCTGGTTTTGAGCTCTGAAGGGCATTTCTTGTGTCCTCACCCATTTCAGCACCTTGATCGTATTACACATTTACACATTTTACGTGGCATATTAAGTTTTTTTGGGTTTTACTTCTAGAATTTTGTGTTATAAGTCCTACATCTGTTACAAAATTTTTCAAAGTTTTGGGGTTTGGTTGGTTAGGTTTTTGACAGTAGCATGCAGCAGATGTTTCATGGGCTCCTCTGAATTAAACATCTCTATAAAGTCCTTCCAGTGTCTGTGTTTCTGTATTTCTCTCATTGTGGGCAGCTCTGCATCATATCTTTCCTAGCACAGGGTGAGCTTAGAGGATGCAAGTACATCTCTGACTCCAAAAATCTGGGAACAGAACATTAGCCAGTAACTGTCAGAGCCTACTAGGGTCCATGCATTACATTAAAAGGAAATATTGAAGAGTTTTTTTGTATTGTTACTTAACAGACTTGGACCCTTATTCATCAGCTTTGTTAGTATTTGTAACTCTTCCACACAGATTTCCTTGAATTTAATGCTTGAAAATCTTGTGTTAAACAGTGCACTAAAACTTCCCACACACCAGCACTACTCTAGCTGTTTTTTCTGTCAGCAAAGGATTCTGTGTATACACAAGTGTATTTCCACTTCCATTTGTTTTCTAAACTCTGCCTGTTTTTATTTTAGGCTTCAAGTGGCAATTATTATTTTATTCCATACATTGTCACACCTTGTGCTGACTACTTTTGCTGTGAAAGTGATGCCCAACGGAGAGCCTCTGAATACATGCAGCCCAGCTGGGACAGTATCCTGGGGCCTCTTTGTGTCCCACTGGTGGACAAGCTGCTCAGCCTTCTCAAGGATGTCCATGTTACCTCATGGTAATTTTACAACATATACAGTTCCAGAACCTTTGATAGTCTCTTTGTGATATTATGAAAAAAGGAGATACAGAATTTCTAGCAGCACTGATTTTTGATTTTTTATTTTTCACTGCACTTAATATAGTGTTAAAAGAAGCTGCCAATTTTACTGCTTTTTATATTCCTGTCCTGCAGTTGTTGCAGTTAACTAACCATGTTATGCTAGAATTTGATTTATAGTGACTTGCCAGAGAGCAAAGGCAGTCCATGGCTGAGATAAAGTGCTGAAGTATAAATTACAGTGCATAAGGTTGTGTTAGGAGATAAGCTCATGGTTTCTTCATAGAGCTCAAAGCCACTGTCCTTTTCTGTCATCAGATAAAATATATATATATGGTAGCAATGGGCAAACAGCTGTAATTTTCATGATTTGGTTTTATTTTTAAATATTAACCTTCTGGTATCACTTAATAAACGTGGTACTGCTTAGCCATTTCTACAAGGGACTTGGAGTTTTGAAAATTTGGGCTGGAGAAGGAGGTCTTTCTTTCTCAGCTGCTCACCCTGTACTCTGCAGCTAGCCCTATTTTGTATATATTTCTGGAAAACACTCAGAGAGACTGAGTTTCTGGTTTTTAATTTTCCTAATATCTGAAGTATGAGGTAGCACAAAGGGCCCTCAGATTTCTTTGTTTCCCCACTGCCATCCCACCCGAGTGAAATTCTTGCCTAAAAAACTGTTTTTCTTTTATGGTCCCATCCTTGCAATCCCATGGATGACCCTGCTGTGACATCCCACCCTGAAGGGGAAGGGAGCACCCAAGATCCCTAGATGCTCATCTAAAAAAGTCAGAGGGTCCGCAAAAGTTTGCAAAGTTTTATTAGTAAACTACACACTTGGCATGGAAATTGGTGTGTTAGTCCCTGACCTCCTAGTGTAAGGCACAGCAGAGGGTTTTGGATAAAGGGCATAGGGTGAAAGGGAAGAGAGAAAGAGAGAGATGAATTAAAGAGGGGCTGAGGGGAGGAAAGAAAGAAAGAAGGAGAGATCACCCATCCTGGCTCCAGTGTCAATTCAGCTGGGGTTTCCATGGCCCTAGGATGCATATGCAGGGCAAGCACCCTGTAATTTTTTGGGGTACCTTTTTATAGATGAGTCTTCCCCCACTTTGGATATCACTTTCTCACTTTCTATGCAAATTAGTTGTGTGCAGCCTGTTCTTGCAGATCTTTCTGGAAATGGATTGGAGGTCTTCGTGTGTATTGGGTGGTCTTGATCCCCCCTTACAGTCCATGCCTGCTTCTCAGCATCATTTCTGTGCTTGCACTGTATGGGGTTGTGCTTGCCCGTAGTGCTTACTGTGACCTTGCTGCTTTGATTATAATGGGTATGAGACAGAGAACTTAATTTTGTTTGCTATGTGTAGGGCTTATGCTAAGCAAGGTTTAATACTTTGAAAGACTCATTTGTAGACAAGAAAGGGATTGTATACACTGGAGTATCTGTCAGGTGACACCTGCTGACTTGCAAACTACAGACTCCATAACCTGCTCCAGGATAAATTTACCCCTACGTAGCTGGTTCAGGCCATTTGTACTTGTCATGCTGGCAAGATATGTATTCTTCAATTTAAAAGAGCGCTGATTTTGGACTGTGCTCTGATGTTAGTGTAAATAAGATGCACTTACTGGAGGCTTTTGCAAAGATCCTGCCCACATTATATATTATGTTCATCAAAGAGATTGCAGCTAAATCAGCTTTTGTTGTCTTGTTTTAGTTTCTGTGTTTGAAAGTCCTCTTCCAACTTTCATGATAAAATAATATACCTCCTCTTTACGTCACACTGATGTTTCTTCTCTGTGTCACTTTATTATCCCAAATGCTGCCTTCTTTATGGTACAAAGTACCACATCTGTCAGGGTCAGTAATGGGGCAAAGAAATGCTCCAGTTTTCCTGTGTTGGTAGAATTGCCTCATGATCCTGGTTATAAGCATATTGATACGTAGCCCTATGATCTGAGGTGGGGCAAGGTGGAATATTTGTAAGTAGTTATTGAAAAATGTGGAAACATTGATGTGCACGTCATTCTGAGGAAATGGTACGTTTTATTAGAAGTATAGCCATGTTTCATAAGAAATACCTAACAGTCGTCTTCCCAAATGTCTAACTTTTATTTCTTCAGTGCCTATTATAAAGAAACACTGTTAAATGACATTAGAAAAGCTAGAGAGAAGTACCAAGGAGATGAACTGGCTAAGGAGCTAGCCAGGATTAAGCTTCGTATGGATAATACTGAAGTGCTGACTTCTGACATTGTCATAAACCTGCTTCTTTCTTACAGAGATATTCAGGTATGTGCTTAAAGACTAAGGTGGATTGCTTTACCGTGCAATTTTGGCTCTTGTTCTCCTGTACTTCATTGTTTATTAAGCAGTCATTCAAAGCTGACGCTAAATGGGCACAATTGTTTAACAGTTTGGCTTGTCTTCTGGGCTGTTTAAGGGGATAAAGACTCTTACTTATTTTGCCTGTGAACAACAGACACAGATTAGGTGACTTCCTGAGGTCGCTCCCTTTGTTTTTAGTAATTTTTAACTTCCTTAAAAAGAAAAAAAGCAAAAATCCCTACTGAATCAAGATGCTTGCTTTGCCCTCCCCTACCTTTCCTCTGTTCCCCCATAAAGTTAGATATATTTAGAAATGAAGAAAATGCATTTGTTATGACCATTGTATCGGCTAGAGATGCCCAAACAGAGAACTATAATTCAATGAAACATTAATTTGCTTTTAAAATATAACTGCACCTTTTTTTCTTGTTTTTATTTTTTTAAAATAAATTCTACTTTGTCTAAAACACAGCCTGTGCTCTGTCTTTCCAAACTGACAGTCCATGTGTTTAACATCCATTTTCAAATATGCTTTCAGCCATTCTATAGAAATTTTTCCCATCAGGAGCAAAGTTGTTTATTTTTTGTGTATAGATGGGTCATGAAAGCAGTGGGTGACCACATCATGCTTCATTATCAAGCTTTCTATTCTGAAATGTGTATTTTACTTCAGCACTTTATCCAACTTTATTTGGATCAACTCTGGTGATCATGGAAGTTCTCCCTTGAGAAATGTACTAATCTCAAAACACATTTTGAAGAAACAGATGAAGTAACACAAGGCCCTTTGAGATGTTAGTAAACTGGCCTCTTCAGCACTGTAGATGTGGGTTACCCATGAGAAACCAAAATTAGTGCACAGTGGCTGATGTACTGCAGAGACAATTGTGCTTGAGTCCATGGTGACCTGGTGAGGTGTCACTCGTCAGAAGATCTTAATAAGGCCTGAAAGAGCCAGACTCACCACCTCTTCTGGTGCTGGGAGTGTAATTGATCAAACTGGCTGCAAGGATTCAGTAGTTTGGGCATCACAGTGAGGAAGAGGCAAGTGCTGACATGGATAGACAAAATCCCTGTTTGTTCCTGCACAGCCTTCGTGGCTGTTTCTCTGACTCTTTTAAGAAAAGTCACCTGAGAAACTGTCTAGTGATCATGATATGTTTTAGCTTAGTGATGCTTTCCTCTGCTTTCAATTTATTCTACTTCAATCCTTTTTATTTTTTTTTCAAATTTCATACCAGGACTATGATGCTATGGTGAAGCTGGTAGAAACGCTAGAAATGCTTCCTACCTGTGATCTGGCTGATCAACACAACATTAAGTTTCATTATGCTTTTGCATTGAATCGGTAAGGATGATTGATTGAAGTTGTTTCATTGTATTGCTCTTCCATATGGGCTTATATATAAATTTATAGTGCAGATAATATCAAATTCCCTTTCGGCACACATTAATATTCGTCACAGTCATCTCTCCTTAATCCCATACTTACTGTGCACCAGGACAGTTTGTAACTTTTGAAATTGTCGTTTTCCAACAACCATCATTTTGTCAATGCTCAGGAGAGAGTGATCTGTTCCAAAGGCCACCTGACTAACTGCAAAAGACTCCAGTGACACCAAGGGGTTCTTGGTCAGTCTGAGATTGTTTATTCTGTGTCACTGATTATTCTGAATGTCTTGAAAAGTTTAGTGTGATAAATTTATGAGTGATTTATTAAAGTAATAGGTAACAAGCACTGCTTGATCCATACACATTCATGACAGAGTTTCCTTGAAAGGCTGGATGGACATCAGGACCTGCAGGCACATCACTACTTTAGGAAACACCAAAATATTATTGAACTCTTCTGATACAGATTCTTGTAGTACCTATGTGTAATAATTACTCAGTGTCTAAAGAATTTACATTAAGATTGTCAGAGAAAATAGACCTTATGCAAATGAAATCACACGTAATAATAAAAGTAACTGGCTAGATGCAATCCACATACTATTAAAGATTGTGACCTGCAAGCTAACTAAAAATTAGCATTGGACAACATCAGGATGGCATAAATCAAAGGGATTAAGAACTTAATAATCTAGAAAAGCGATTCCTATGGCATTTTATGGAAAATGGTAATAAGTCTGGTCCTATCTGACAGCTTCATCAGACATAAGAGTGAACACTAAACTATTGCTCAGAAGAATACTGCATATGGATTTAGCCCTATTTCTCAGAATTTTAAAAAATTATTTCAGGAATTTGACTAAAAATATTTAAATTTGCCAGTAAGAATAATGCTAGGATCATGCCTTGTCCTTAGGTGATGTCTTCATATAATCAGTTTTTAAAACTTTTTCATTTAGATGTGCATAACAAAATTGGCAAGCTCCTTTACTCTCTTGGTCTTCAAATTCTTTGTATTTTGAGCAGCATGTGAAACCCATGCCATTAAGTCTTCTGTTTTGACAAGGCCAATAGCACCCTGGTGAGACAAGATAAAATTAATTGCTCATGAACTTGCTTTCCCTGTCAACAGCTTTCATTAAATTGATTATTAGCCCAAACTAGCATGACTCTCCTTGTTTTCTTCTGGGAACTATTTAAACATTTCTATAGAAAAGGTTTTTCAGAAATAAACGACTGGTTTTCCGTTGGTAAGAATGCAGAATTTAGCTTCTCTGGATGTTTTTGCATTCTTCAAACAAAACGATGGACAAAACTCAAAAGCTGAGACTTAAACATTTTTTAAACAAGTCCACGTAGTTCAAAATGACCCCTAAAGTGGTGCATTTAGCATCTTACTTCCATGAAATTTTTGAATCTCTAATTTTGTCTGTTTTAAAACCAAATTATTTCTAGTGATTTCTATCAGAACCTATCTTTAAAAATAAAGAACTATGTTTCCAGTTCATATTCTATTAATTTCAGCATGCGGAACAGTATTAATGTTGCTCAGTACAACTGATTGAGCCTCCCAGGAGAAAAAATACATCATGTGCAGAACAGAAGTAGCAGCTGTAGGAATATCTGACCCTGCAGAGTGTTAATGTGTGCTTAATTTCATTAAAAAGTGTACTAGAACTGTGATCCAGAGAGTGTGGACTCTGTAACTAAAGAACTTTTCTTATTAATCTCACTTGCATTGTCGGGTCAGTTGTTTTAGTGCTGCACAGGGCCAGCGCCGTGGCAGGAAGGGCTGCAGGGCTGGTTTTGGGCACCTCAGGGCTCTGCTGGTTCAGCAGGTGGGTGCACCCCCAGTCTGAAGCGCAGTCGTGTGTAGGTCCAGGTTAACAAGTAGTGCTAAGGCAAGGGACAGGAATGTTTTGCTTTAGGTTCTGCACCATTCCAGCCTAGCTGCATGTCCTCTGCCTCCAGGTCTGACCTGCCTTGGGTCATGGGCAAAGCAAGCCCGAGCCTGACTGATGGGTACTGTGCAGACAGCTACTAAGGCACTTACTGTCATATGTGGGGCAGGCAGACGCTTTCATGCTGACTTCTGGGACCCTGATTCATATGGCAGGTGTTTAAGAGCAGCCCCTCTCCTAGATTGCTGTCTTCCTCGCTGGTTGCCGTTTCAGAGCAGAATTGAGGGGATCTTGGATTTGTCATCTCTCATGTCTATTATTGGAGGCTAACAGTGGATGTTCACAATGATGGGCTTGTGCTCGTTTCCAAGCCTGGGCAATCTGAATACATCACCCTCCCAGATACTTGTTTAGAAGTCCTAGGGAGCAAAAGGCTGTTGCTTTTCCAGTGTCTTAAGCTGAGTAATTTGAATGTAACACAGGAACAGAGCAGAGAGTGCTGTCTTCTGTACAGACACGGGCTGGTTTAAGGCATTGTTCCTTGTTGCCTCCTAGCTGAGATGTAAGTCTGATTGTATCTTAATTTAGACATTTTTAGGTATCAGTTCAGTCCAAATGTGCAAGGTGAATATCTTCAATATTTGTATTCACAGCTGTGGTATGAAGTAACATGCTGTGCAGTTGAGGGCTGGGTGTTCCAGATGTCGATGGCTCTTTGTTTCAGTCCATGGGTACACCTTGCCTGGGAGGCAAGCACTGTGTGAGGACAATTTTCTAATTGGTCTTATTTACCAAGGCCGAAGTTAACAAGTTCTGAAAACTTGCAAAGAGGCCCAAGGGTATGCCAAATTCTGTTCAAAACAGAGTAGTCTTTAAAACCAAACCCAGTCCTGGCATGAGGCCAGAACTGTGAAAATTTTAGTCTCTTTCCAGGGCACTTCTATCTTCCTTTATATTAAAAATGGGGACAGCTGCAGTCACTATTATTTAACTCAGCATGATGTATTTTAACGAGCAACATATTCCAGTGCCATAATAAAAGAAGGCAGTTAACAAGTGAAGGGTGTAATAAGGTGCAAGTAGAAAATCACTAGTAATTGTGAATAATAGTAGCCACAGAAAATTGTTCCCATTGATAAACACTAGGGTATTTAAAATGTTCTGTTCTGTTATTACTCAAATTTAGTAAAAATGTTGTGGACCTCCTCATTTTATATGCCTGCCTTTCATGAAGTAACTGAAGTGTGTATGAGGGAGGGAAAAAAGATAGGTTTTTTTCTTTGTCATATCTGTCTGGGGGCTTGCAAATTTAGTTCTTGTCAAAGCCTAATTTAGGGCCTTGTTTTCCTCATTCACTGTTTCAAATATTGAAGGTTCTACAAGCAAATTACATCCTCAGTGAAATGTGTCTAAAGTCAAAAATTACTTTCTGGTTTCAAGTGAGAATGCAAGTGTAATAACTGTAACTAAAATGAGTTCTCATGTTTCTTAATAATTAAGAATTTTAAAAAATGTTTTTGCTCTAGGTTTCTGTACAGTTAGTAGTAGTTTGGATCATCTGCTATGGAGTCATTAAGACATGAAATAAAAAGGAAACCAACTGTGGATTCTCTTGAGAAAATACTTTTCATTATTACAAGAGTTTTTTGTCATATATAGTCTTCGCCATCTAGCTAGATGGAAACAAACCATACAGGGGAAGATGTGAACAAAAAGCTGAGGAAAAAAAGATTACACCACGTCTTACCTACAGAGTGAGCTAATTCTTGTCCCAGTGAAATCCATGCTGTTCCTGTTAACTTTGTTGGACAAAGGCCTGATTCACTGAGTGCAGTTCTGGCTCTGTAACCATGCCAATTCTTTAAAGCTGGTAAAACCAGCCTGTGAAGCAGGAAGATTTTGTGGTTTAAGAATATTTAAAACTAGGCCTCCTTATAAGGCCTGGAGTGTAGAGAAGGATTCACCATCAAGAAGATGGATGTGGAGGGCAAGAAAGGAGCTATGATGTCAAAGAGAAAGGAAAAAAAAAAAAAGAACTTTTCTTTTACTGTGTATTCCAGGTGTTATTCCAGGTGAGAGGCTGTGACATGAGTTTGTTGCCCTACAGAGTAGTTCAGAGAGGTAAAGGAGGAGTGGATAGTTGGATGAGACAGGGAGACAGATGCAAGAGGCTTATGTAGACCAGGAAAGTGAGAAGGCTGCTTCTGTGATTGAAGAAACACGGTAGAGTGAGCAGACAGATAAATCACATGGCAGAACTGCAGTGAGCAGGCTAGCGAATTGGCAAGTGAATCAGCCAGCAGTTTCTGGAGGATCCAAGCTGTCAGGCAAAACGAACCTGGCAGCAGAACACTGGCACTAATGTAGAGGAAGGGATTAGAGGCTATAAAGGTGCCCTGCAGGACAACTTTTGTTTTAGGAAAAAGAATTTCCATGTAGCCATTTATGTCTGAAAAACCTTAGTTTATTGAAGATTTCTTCATACAGAAACGATTCCATATCATTGATTATTCCCTCAATTTGAATTTTTTCCTTAATCCTAATAGTTTAGTTTCCTTTTTGAATAAAGCTTAAAACTGGGCACAGTACTAAAGGTTAGTGTGCCAGGTATTTGTAAAAGACATCATGATTTTTTTGTTTTTAATTTTTCCTCCTTGTTCATTTCCTTTTAATTCCTAGCATTGTGCTTGGGGGGACTTTGGCAGTGTTTTATTGAGCACTAGGATATTTTCATAATTGCCCTAATTTTTGGAAGTAATTCACAGATCTCTTGCTTAACTGGCAGCAGTTTCTGCTGCTATCGTGTTCAGGTAATGTAGATTGATTTTCTCTGGTTTCTCAGCAAGTTTTCAAAAAGTGAGGTTTGCAGTAAGAGGACTAAAATGTGCTAACAAAGAAACCAGTAAGGAAAAAAATAGTTTTATTAAATGCTTTCCAAGGCCTGTGGGGTTTTTAAAATATAGTTTCTAAATAAATTGTAGTAATACTCTTCTATCTTACCTCATTGACCATTAAAACTGTATTTTGAAAGAATTTTCAGATTGTGATTAGTGATTCTAAAATCTATTCCCTCTAAACCCAGAAAAAAAGAAAGAGTAGCTCCTATTTTCACTGGGTATGTATGCAAACTTCTTTAAGGTAGGACATAGCTTTTCCCAGATGTGGAGAGTTCAACAGATTGTGTGTTGAAGAGCTTTACTGAAAAATGCCTATTTCAAAACTCTATTTCATTCCTAAAGTTGACTTGTTTGTGTGATGCCATGAGGGACATTTGTATAGTGCAAGATGGCCTGGAACCACCAAGGAGCAGTAAAATGACCTGGTAGAATCCTTTCTGTAGAAGCCTATTGGGATTCTGCTCTGGCTTATAAAACTTCATATTCAGGGGATAAACTTTGCAAATCTCATGTGGTGCACCAAGTTAATGCATAAAGAGAACATTTTCTGCCTTCCTTCTCATGCCTGTGCATCATCACATGCAGTGTTTCAGCTTTCCCTATTCAGAGAGGCTGCGGCATCTCCATCCTTGGAGGTTTAATAGATGCAGCTCTTCAGACACAGCCAAGGCTGCCATGGTCTAGTGCTGGGAGATGGACCTGCTCTGAGAGGGAGATTCTATTACAGGACCTCCAGCAGTCCTTTATGATGTGGTTTTGTGTGATTTGTTCCAGCGTGCCTTTAAATGGGGGCTGGGGAGCATGGGGAAGCCAATATAGTCGAGATTGGTTAAAAGAAAATAGAAGTCAGTGCTAAGCCTCAAGGGTTTAAGGTAATCTCTTCTACTCTATTGATAACACCACAGATCTGTTTCAAGGCAGCTTGAAACAAATTATGAGCTGTCAGGCATGCAGACCTGACAAAGTGTGGGTCTGAAATAAGAAATGAAAATCTGTCTTGGCCAAGCATAACAGGTTCTGCATATTATCCAACTGTATATTTTCATACTGATCTCAGCCAACTTGCTTGTAGCCTTTGTCATCTTTCAGGTCGTCTGGGGTTTTTTTCTTGGTTTGCCCTCGTTTTTTTGCACTTAGAAGCTGGTAGCTTCCTAAATTTGTAAATTATTATAATTGGTGTGTTGGGTTCATGTTACCCAATGGGCATTGAATTCTGCTGCAATGAAAAATAGGGTCTAATGTAAAGATATCTAAACTGATTTTTGTTTAATAATATCCTATAAGAATAGTATATACTTGTCATGCTGAATTTTGTTGAATTTATTTATTTTTAACAATATTTTTTCCCTTATATTATAAGAGAGAGACCTTTCATTTAAAGTCCTCTAGTACAGTGTTTATTTAGGGCTTCGTCCTTTGAAATGCTCTCCTGGTGTTGTATTTGGTGTGTACAGGTTCATCTTTGGATGAGCAGAGATGTTAATCTGCACAATGTCCCATTTTAAGCAGTGTCTTGCTTTGTTCATTGTATTTTTTCTTTAGTTATGCTTTTCTCAATCAGTACCTAACACTTCTTTATATTAACATTAATAATTAACCTATTTTCACATGAGGCAGACTTAAGGCAAGTCTGGGAAAGCAGTGATTTTTAGATTTTCTGTTTCCATGCTAAAGTGCTCTACCTCAAGCTCTAGTTGTGCATTTCTTGTGTTTTCAGGAAGAGCTCAGAACACATGCCAGCTTCTGTGATCACAATACACAAGACCAGGGAGCTGCTGGACTTTAATTTTAGGGCCTAATTTTGTTCTAAGCTGTGTTTACTTAATTTTCTGTGTGTTAATGTTAACAACAGTGAAACTTGGGTACTCTTAGTGAAAGAATCTGATTTGTTCAGAACAGGTTTGGTTTAGAACATGCTGATCTGTGCAATGGATTTACCCCCACAGTTTTTACCTCCTGTTTATTTCTTGTAAAAATGAAAAAAGATACTAACTTTCTCCTTGTGTGCTCATTAGGTGAGACCAGTATTTATTTCAGAGCAGTTAATCTGAATAAAAAATACTTTAAAAATATTCAAGTACTTGCTGTGAAAGTTTGTGCCCTGCCAGTGACATCAAAGGCAGGATAAAGCCTGCACAACCAGCTGCACATCTGTTTAATCTTATTAGATGTTCTCCATCACCTAACATGCACAGAAGCCTGAATTTTGCTACAGATGTGTTGTTACTGGTCTTATTGCATCAGCTGGTTACCTAAGGAACAGAGCCCCTTTACAGTAAATATTAATCCTTTTAGGGCGTGCAAGTAATAAATTTACCAGAAACCATTATCTGCTACTAGTATTGCTGACAAAGTAGTCATAGTCCTTGTAGGCATGTTCATGGATACCTAGGTAGGGATTGGAAAATTGTAAACAGTTCTAAAAAGGGGTTGGTAAATATTTTAATTCTCTCTGGTGATGAAAAAAAGTGTTAAAGAGGCTATTAAACTCTTATACTGTGTTTGCATTAGTCTTGCAAATAGACATTGTTGTTTGTTCTAAGTGACTTTTTGCAGTAAATATTGAGTTCTAAACTTAGAAAAACAGCAAGATAAATGGAGGCAAAAATTCTGATTGTTTAATAATAATGAGGAATGGAAATGTTATTTAATCACTGTTTTCTTACTAAAACAATTGTTAAATATTTGTCAAAAAATGCTGTATCACAGCTGTTTGTTTTCCAAATCTTTTTTTAATTTGAAGAATTTTAATTAAGAAATACAGTTCAATTTCACCCTTTTATTCTTGTTGCAGTTCAAAGGCTCCATATTGAGATCTGTCATTCTTTTGGGTAAGATTGGATTGACCTGGCTTCTCCTGCAATTAGTTGGTATTTCCTGGTGTTGTTTCTGGATCCTCTGGATTGAGGATTACAAATCTTGGACACAGCTGAATGATCTGTCATACTGAATGCTGAAAATGGCCAGTTTTGTTAAGTGTTGTCAGAAATGAACACCAAACGAGCACTTTTTTCTCATTGCAGGATGTGCAGTCTGTTTGTGTATACGGGAAGGAATCGGGTTAGATGGCAGATTTTTACCATAGAGGAGTTCTGGGTTTGCATCAGTTCTTATGTGAGCTACACGCAGAGACCAATGATAGGAGAGTAACTTTGGGTTCTATCAATCAACCACCAATCATGCATCAGTCGAAATAAAGTCAAGTGTGTGTATAGCAACCACGGATGGATTGTGGGTTAGATGAGGGATACTGTTCTCCCATCTTGCAGTTACTGTTTCAGGTCTGAACTAGTTTATTTTATTCTCTGTATTTGATTTCAGAAGAAATAATGCAGGTGACAGACAGAAGGCACTACAAGTTATGCTTCAAGTCCTGCAGACATGTGATCACCCTGCTCCAGACATGTTTTGCTTATGTGGGAGGATCTACAAGGATATGTTTCTTGATTCTGACTGTAAAGATACCAATAGTCGAGATCATTCCATTGAATGGTAACAGAATAAAAAACATCGAAAAAATCTGTTTAAAAAAGTTGTCAGAGTTTTTACTTCTGGATATGAAAAGTATAGTTGTTATAATTAGAAGATCAGTTGTTCTACTTATCTCTGTTTTTCAGGGTCCTGTTTGAATAAGTGGCTTATGAGCATCAGATCTTTGTATATGTGTTTCCTTGCTTCTCTTTATAAACTCTCCTGGAAATTTAATTATGCATTTTATTGGGAGGGATGTTGATTAACCTGTATCTTTGTTGAGGAAATATATAATTAATGTGTGTCAAAGCCAAAATGAAATAGAAGTCCTCTGTGCAAGGATGGTTTCCATGCTGGATCCCCAGGAAATGCAATTATTTACTGTATATAAGGAAAAATAGCGATGAACTGTGTTATAAATTTTCTTGAGACCTTAAGGCATGCATATGCATGCAGGCTCTCACTGACGTACTGTTCATATAGGTATGTTTGTATAATCATACTTCTGAGTACAATAATTTTAACAGTGTGTGTTTGTACTGTAATTGTGAAATACTCTCCCCCACCACCTCTCTTTTCTCCCCCATGCAACATGGATGGGTAGCAGTGAGCTTGCAAGCTTCGGGTGGATCTCTTAATCCTGCACCAGCTAGTGGCAGGCATTCAGCCTGTGTCAGCTGTGTCTCAGTTACCTTTAATGAATATGAAGCTTTAAAACAAAGGGTTTGGGGCTATTGGTGCCAACTAGCCATAAAATCCTTACAGTAAATCAAGAGCTTAAAATACCTACCAAAACTTTGCAGTATTTCAGTTCTTCTAAACAATGAGATGTGAGTTCTTGACTCTCTCCTGCAGGTATCGCAAAGGATTTGAACTCCAGCCAACTCTGTATTCTGGAATTAACCTTGCAGTTTTGCTGCTTGTTGCAGGACAACAGTTTGAAAGCTCAATGGAACTGAGAAAAATAGGTAAATATCCACACACAGTGCCACAGACAAGTTTTCTGCCTCTCTCCCTGTGAAGAAAACACTTAGAGTGTTGGGTTGCATAGACAGAAAGGTGGTTCAGGCTCTTTTGTGGTGGGTCCTGGAGGGCAGTCTAAAGCATAGGGATCTTGAGGACACATTTTCCTTCCGGCTGCCTTGGAGCAGGTTTCTGGTCACATGGCCCATCTAAAGGGTCCCAGAGATGGGAGAACAGCAAAGAACCAACTTCAGCAGTGAACTGCCTTTACTACACCACAGAGCTTATCCCACTGCAGAGCCAACAGGGCACAAAGACAGGAAGAGACAGTGTGGCCCAGTTCTCCTCAGGAATGCCAGGAAAGGATCCAAAGGGCTTCTGTTGTCACTAAGTGGAGAGGTCCACAAGAAGTATTGCCTGGAAGGATCTGCCAGGACTGTTACTTGTTGTCTACCTAGAGTCAGTCACATCTTCCATGTATGTGCTAACTAAAACACATCACTTTACATTTCCAAAGAAATCCCATAACAGAAACAGATACGCAGGTCTTAGTTGAACATTATATTTGGAATCTGGTCTTGTCTGAAACACATATTTGAGCCTTAAATGTTAAGAATGCAAAGGTGGCTTTAAAGTGTTCCCCTGACCCTGCCCTGGGGTGGACTTTTGTGACCGTCTAGCCATGGATCTCTTGCAGTAAATGCAGATGAGTACACAGGTTTGTGCATCTTAGACTGAGAATCAGGAGGCAGATAGCCCAGACAGGAAGCAAAAGAGGTTTTTCAGCACTGTGTAGTAGGAGTTCTGACTTTCTGAACTTTACTGGGCGTGTGATTTCCAGATCCTGCCTCTGTGTTGTGAAGTGTTGTTTTCTGGGGGAAAACTTACTCCACTTTATTTTCATCAGTAAAGCTTAATCAGGTCCTAAATTAATCTTTTACTGAAACTTTTCAGTAAAAAACACAAAAGAGTGTTTTACTTATAGAAAATTGTGGTTTCTAATTGAAATTTTACAGGTGTACGGTTAAACAGTTTATTGGGAAGAAAAGGAAGCCTAGAAAAAATGAACAATTACTGGGATGTGGGACAGTTCTTCAGTGTGAGCATGCTGGCCAATGATGTTGGTAAAGCAGTACAAGCAGCAGAGAAGCTTTTTAAGCTGAAACCGCCAGTGTGGTACGTGGTAGAAGGCTGTAGTTCAAGTACTAAACTATGGGGAAATACACAAATTTTAAAAATCTTGCAGTCACGTGGATAATTTAACTGGATTTTTCCATCTTAGATTGTTTGCAACTCTGACTTTATGCTCTGTTCTTCTATTGTGAGAAGGAAGGGGGAAGGTGAGAAATTAAGTTACCCAACATTGTCAGGTTTATATCCCACTGAAGGACATATTTTATAAGAAAGAATTTGGATATTAGTAATCATTCCCTGTGAAGCGATTGTGAAACCATTGTTTTCAGAGTTTAGCTAGCTGCTGCTTCCCTTCCTGCCATCTTCTAGCTCATCATATCCTGTCTAATCCCCATGTAACTACTCGTGTAACTATACCCATTTGCAAACAGCTGTTGTTCATGAACATCCATGTGAGCTTATGGCTTTGTCTAAACTTGCTGTTCTTTCCAGAAATCTGTAAAAATCAACACTACCATTTCCATTATGGTAGCTTTTAAAACACATTTCATTTTGGATGTCTAAGTCAGTTAAGTGGTTTTAGAATCTGGTCAAATTTTGTTTTCTCTCTGTTAACTCACTAATTCAATACATTCTAGGTACTTGAAATCATTAGTTCAGAATCTGATGTTAATTCAGCGTTTCAAGAAACTCACCATAGAACATTCTCCTAAACAAGAAAGATTGACTTTCTGGCTAGATATAATTTTTGAGGCAACGAAAGAAACAACTAATGGACTGAGATTTCCAGTAAGATGTTATGTCCAAACAAGTTTTGTATGTTTTATGTTTCTGGATAGGATATTACAAGAATTGAAAGACTCTAAACACAATACTTAGAAGCTTAACTGCCTATTATTTCACTGCATGAACCAAACCCCTGTACTCTCTTAACCTTTATGCTATAAAAAAAAATTAACCCACCACCCTAAAAGCATTCTAAGAAATACTTTTAAGTCTCCTATGACAAATTGTGATAATGCTATTCTGTCATTCGTAAGAACACAGATTTTTCCTGCCTTGTCTTGCCTTCCTGTCTCTCTTGAAAATTTTTTAGGTCTTATTTCAAAATTACCTTTTGTCTATATCAGAGCATCTGAACATACTGTAGTGTGTTAGCTTCCGGCTTGTTAAGGGAAAATGCTTTCTGTCTTCAGGTTTTGGTGATAGAACCAACTAAAGTCTACCAGCCTGCATATGTTTCAATCAACAGTGAAGCAGATGAGAGCTCTCTGTCTTTGTGGCATGTCTCTCCCCCTGAAATGGTAAAACTGTCAGCAAGTGTGTTAAATATACTCTGATTCATTGTACATAAAGTAATTTTTTACATGTAGATTTTGGTGCACTTTACCATAATTTAAATTTTGCTACATTTCTGTGAAGCCCAAGCCTCAGTATGTCTTTTGTGCAGATATGAAAGTTGACATTTTACAGAGAAAGTAAAAGGAGTGACTGTGTTTAGTAGTGGTTTTGATGTCATTCAGATATGACTTATCTTGACCATGTCTCTTAGAAGTGCATGGGTTATTTGGTCTGCTAATAATATTTCTCATTAGAATCTTTTGTTAAGATGCAGGTCAAAGACTAAAAATAAAGATAAAGCCCAGTATTGTGTTCAGTGTTTTAGACATTTTAAACTTTTACAATTGTAATATTAGAAACTAGAAAAAATGGTAGCCTGTTACAAGTAAGTGTCAAGAAATAAAATACTTGGTGTCTTGGATTATTGGATAAGGCACAGGGGATTAAGAAAGGAGTAGGCATAGTTATGGACAGTGGCAGCTCTTAAAAATGAGAAATAATTTCAGTTTCACATTGAAAGACTTGAAATCTGCAATGTATTTTTCCACACTTTCCTAATATTAGAGCAACATAGATGGAGAACAGACTGAAAACATAGAGAGGCAAAGTGTGGAACAGAAGCATGCTGGAGTGGTACAGGAGCACGTAATCACCTGGATCTGTGAACAGTTTTTCCAGTATATTGTTCTACTTCACTGTTTCAAGTGAATGTATCCGACACAACTTTGCTTTATGGAACAAATTTTTGGTGCATATCTGACATTGCTAAATAAGATTGAGCTATTAGCTATAATTAGATTTATGGAGGGCTACAGTCCTAGACACAGGCTGTCCTTCCTCTCTTTTGCCTCCAGTGTGTTCCCTGGGCCAAAGCTGTTGGCTCAAAATCTCTTAGGGAGATGTGTGAATTTGCCTTTCCCTTTGAGCCTAGGTAAGAGTAGGGCATAGTCTGCTCCATGTTTTATGTGAAATGCAGATGTATTGCATTAAAACATAATGTTTTGTAAATTGTGCTGCTCAATTTATTCTTCAAGTTTAATTTTACATGAGGAAATGCAGCCTTTGCTTCCACCCTGTGCCATTTATATTCATTTTTCTCAAGTGAATAAAATAGCAATGTATGTATAAGTTCTTTACCCATGTATCAATCTTATTTCAAAATATGAGGGGAAGAAAGAAAGAAAACGAGACATGTTGGAAAACCTTTGTTTTGCTTACCATGCTGTGACTATGTTTTCAATATTAAGTCAAGGTGAAACTGTGTTTGATTGTATCTCTTTGTTTTTTACAGAAACAGATTCATGAATGGAATTTTACAGCTTCTTCCATTAGGGGAATAAGGTTGGTGTGTCAGTAAACAGTTCAGTATCTTTTTGTGTATGATTTATGTTTCCCTTAAGTGGGCAATCTGGATTCTACCTTAAATCTCTCTCTTTCAATGGCTTGTTATAAAAGCCCGTTCTGTCCAAGCCACATTGAAATGTCACAGAAGAGTTTGCCTCTCCTTGCATGGGCAGAGCTGTACATTTCTCATAGGAGCACTCAGATCTAAGAGGGGGTTTGGGTGTCTGTGTTCTCTGGTAGACTTCCTTGTTTTCCATTGTGTAACTGATTTTTGTATATTTTTCTAAATGTTTCATTGAAGTTATTGCCATCTCTGCATTTAAAAACATGGAGGGCAGAAGGGAAGAAAAGCCCTTAACTCTTCCTGCTTCCTTCCATAAGTGAAGGAAGAGTTTGTTTTCCTTTAAGAAAAGGAAACTGTGGTATCTGTTTTCTGTTTGGAATTCAGAAATTCTTCTTATATGGCTTTATTTAAAAACCTACTATCTAAAACTTGAATTGTTAGAGAAGTAATAAATGAGGCATAAATGTGGTTTTTGCTAAGGACAGAAAAGAATTCTTAAGCTGGAAGTAGACTACTAGCGGAGTTTCTCAAGGGCTAACCTTTAAATAGTTAAGACAATTCCATTTTGTGTTGCTTAGATTAATGAAAACACTAGTCACAAGTAAATGGGTCAAAATATTAGTACCAAAAAACATCAGAATATTATATAGAAAGAACAGGATTGTTTTGAGAATTGAAGGTAGATTATGTATATTAAGTTTGGCTGCTTCGCTGCCAGAAGGGTGAGAGAGACAACACCAGGAGAGGAAAAAAAAAAACAAAAAACCTATCTCCTCTCTGTCCGAATTATGCAGGCTGCAGCTAAGAACCAGAGGAACTGTAAGTACAGGGAACACCTGGTGGGCTTTTGCCTTCTCCCTGAGCTCCTGAGTCACTGCACTGGTGGATCTGGCATTTCTAGGGACATAAATAACTGTTGTCTGGGGCCACTTGTGTGACTGCATAAACTTAAGTGCTTGACAACCCTTCTGATTCAAGTGCAAGAATAAATTCAGATACCGAATGGGTTCTGTAGTTCTGAAAAGAGAGGGCTTCTAGGCTTTGATCTTGACTCAGAGTGCCTAAAGTTTTAGGCTCCAAGTTTGCCTTCCCTGAACTTGTATGATCTGCCTAAGCAAATAAGCTCAGCAAAGAAGTATTTCTCTGAATAATGTGAGTGGTGGTTGAAAACCTAAAACTGTGGATTTGGACATAGATTCTACCATAACTACAGTATTTTCTTCTAAAAAAAACCAGGTTTAGGTTTAAATGAATTGTACATGGTATTTTATTCTACTACTCCAATGCCATGTAAATTACTGAAGTACTGTGGAACTGATTGAGCATAATTCAGCATAAAGTTTCTGTACCATATTAATGACCTTCAGTCAATGCAATGCACAGAAATTAATCTTTGAGAAAGATAAGTAATCAAAAGGAAGCAAGCAATTAATTTCTTTTGCTTTGATTTTTAATCACTACTGAGTGATTAAAAAAATTGCTGCATTACAAAGCTCAAAGAGGCAGTCTTTTTTAAATTTAGTGGAGTTAGATGTTTGCTTTGCATGTGACAAGTTTAAATTACTATACTTTTGAAATTGCATTAAGTTTAAAAAAAATTGTGGTCTCAGCATACGCTCTACCAAAACTGTTAAACTGTATTTATACTAACCAGCTCATCTTATATACCCCATACATGACAATGTTTATAATGCAGTATTGTTACTTTGATACCATCTTGTCTATCCTATTTGCCCCTGGAAGAATCACCTTGCTTTGTCTCTTAGTTCTCAAGTCAGATATATGCTCGTCCGACTTGTTAGACCAGAAATTGCAATACTAAGTGAATCTAAAGAATGGCGCAGTGCTATTTTCACGTATTTCTAAAAATGTCTTCGGGCAAAATTTGGATTTTTTGGAACATTTTCCATGTAGCCCTTAATGATGCTTCAACAAGCAATATCAATTGGGCATATAACATGTGGAAACTTTACTACAGTCTACCATCATGTATTTTAACTAACTGGCTCAGCAGAGGATAAGCAAAATAGCAGAGTTTGACTAAACAGATCAGGCAAGAATCTAAGAAATTTCATTAACTTAAGGCACAAAAATACCTTAACAAGCCTAACAACTTGACATTATGTAGCAAAATACTGAAGTGCAAGTGGTTGTGGTAAGAGATTAATTCCTAGATTTACTTTCATATTCATACTGTGGTTTATGGCATTTCACTTTTAGGCTTCAGGGCATTTAGATGGGATATATATGACACTGGCAAGACACAGTATGCAATAAATATTGGTCATCCCAAAACTTGTTTATCAGGATTAAGGCCATAAAAAGTATAGACTGAGAAGGATCTGCTACATTGTTGATATTTCCCGGTTCAGTTTTATTGAAGGAGCAATGGAATTATAAAAACCTGAAATACTTTTCAGTCTTTAAAGAAAGGTTTTCTGGATAGCTAAATTAGTGTCAAAGCAATTCACTTTCCATTGAGGTATTATCAAGAGCCTAGGAGTCTGATGGAATTGTGTAAAAGTCAAAGTGGAAGTGAACAAACCAACCGCAATACACCTCAGATAAACTAGTATTTTAACAAATTAAGCAGTAGCTTGTTTATTAAATTGGAGATAGGATTATAGAATAGATAAATAAACTGAAAACTCCTAGTTATAAGGAAAATATATACAAACGCATACTGCTTCTCTGAGGTAATTAACTGTGAAAAAGGTGTTTCTTAAGTGCTCATAATTTAAAAATAAAACCTCCTCATTGCTCTATTTTTTCTAATAGTTTTATCCAAAATAATATTTTCTTAATTTGAATTTTACAGCATTTCCAAGTTTGATGAACGATGTTGTTTTCTTTATGTCCATGACAACTATGATGACTTTCAAATCTACTTTTCTACGGAAAACCAGTGTAGTAGGTGAGTTCATTTTGTGTGGGTGTTACATGCCTCATCTATAACCTAAATAAAATAGATTTTGTAAAGATTGAAAACCAGTATTTTTGCTTGAGAAACAGGTTATTTATTTCTTCACTTATTTTTTCTTGAAGAAGAAGCAATGGAAACTCGGTGATGTTTAAGGTGATGAGAGCACCCATTATACTTCCTGTGTGATTCTGATTAGTTCATCTACAAATTATTACGTCTGAAAAAGGCTTAATCAGCTTAGTCTAATTTATAACTATTACCTTATTTTTCTTTATCTTGGCCATGTCATGTAAGGTACTACATTGTTTCAGGTTCCCTTATGTGTCTGTTCAGTTTGAGGTAAATAAGAGTATCTAAGTGTAACAAGAAATTCTAATTTACATTGTGTCACAGATCTGTGTTTACTGATTGTACCTGTAGTTAAATATTTTCTGATGGTCTTTTGTCTCTAAAAAGTAAGCAAGCTAACTGAATTTTAGGCCTAAATCTTTACAGACCAAACTCTGCCTTGTGACTGGTAGTTGCAAATGCACCTTCTGAATGCTGTAGGAGGGAGTTGTTATTAACTTAGGTTTTGGAGTTGAATGGTATATTCACTATTTCTTGCAATAATTGCTATGTATTACATGGAATAAACTCAGGTTAAAGAAAATTAGTAGCTTTGCAGAGTGCATTGCATAAAAGGTAGGAAACACTAAAGTTAATGTTACCTCCTCAGCCTTAATTTGGCAGTGCAATTTGTGTGTCATGAAAAATGGTCGCACTTTCCATGCCGTATTCCATGCACTACAGGAGTCAGTTCAAGAGCTGTGTCTCTGTTATTTAATGAAAGAGATGTATGAAATGAAATGATGAATATTTTATATTTTTCTAAATAATTGTTAACAATTTCTTCAAGAATTTGGAAAAAAGTGAGTGGCTCAGGCAGGGACCTACAGGAAAAAAGGTTCTTGTACTTAAGTATCTCCACCCCGGAGAACTAGAAATTAGTTAAAACTCTGTTCTTCTAGCCATGTTACTAGTTTTATACTTTTGGCTTTCTGAATGCCTGACAAAAAGCTACAACATCTGATTTTCTGAAATACTGAGTAATCACACTTGCAGCCAAACATTTACTGAAAAAATATTTGAGTTGAATCTACCAAGATTTTACTATGCAATTACAATAACAAGTAACTATTAGGTTCTGCTACAGCAAATAAAATAATTTTATAAATAATGAGGCTTTTCAGTGTGTATTTGATGTTCTTCATCATTTAAAATGGGATAAATATGGAGTAAGTCAGTAATGAAAGAAACTTGTGAACATGCTAGTCAGTTTATTAGCTTGAAAGCAAACCCCAACTTGCAAGAATCTGTTTAGTCTGCTTCCAGAAGGGTATTCTTCTTTGATCTTGTGCTATTTATTTCTTTTTAGATTCTGTGGTTTGGTGAAAGAAATTTTGTCTGATGCAGTTGGCAGTACTTTGGAACTAGAAGGAGAAATAGATGGAGACACATTAGAGGTATGTCAAGGATAAAAGACCTAAGAACTCTGAAACTTGTTTTCAGTCTTCCCTGCACTTTCATATCAGTATAGTAGAAAGATAAATAGCATTTAAACTCCTTAATTGTATATGAAATTTAAAGTCTTCCAAAATTATTTGTACATGAGATTTGCATTCATTTGAAAAAACACACTGTTTTAATGAAGTCGGCCTGTTACTGTAAATGGTATAAATCCGTAATGAAATGTGTTTGTATTCTCTTGCAAACAATGTATAGATGAGAATCAACTGATACAGCTGGCTCAAGTGGATAAAAAAGACAAATGTTAAATAAATGCCAGGAAAAAGCCATTTACAAAGGTACTTTAGTTTTTCTAGCTAGTACCTGATACCATTACTACTCCAGGTGATTTCATTTGACTGGCTTCTGTCCCAGAGATATTGTAGGTATTTAGGATCAGATTAATACACTGTGCTTTTTTCTTATCACTGTAACATCCATGTTAGGAATCCAGTAGCTGTAGGCTTTCTTTATGATTAGTACAAAGAGGAAAAAAGGAAAAGCAACCAACTTGGAAGGGGTTATTCACATTTCATGTGGCCTCAGGTTGGGATAGGTTAATCCATGTCTCCATAAGAGAAAGTGACTCATAGCAGATGTCCACATTTGTAGCATTAAATACATACCCTGTGTTTATTATTCTTCTTTTCTATTTCTTTTGAAATCTGAAAAGCCACCGTAGAAGGCAGATTGTAAATTTTATTTGTGCTCAAGCAAATTTCATCACTATGATTAATGAGCATGAAAACCCTGCTGTGGCTTGTTTGAGCTGGGCATCTTTCTGATTGTGTCTCGTTCCAGCAATTCTCTTATGCTGACGATTCAGAGCAGCTCTTCATGGTAGTGAGCCTTTTGTAGGACTTGAGGCTTCAGGGGAGGGAAAAGAAAATATAAAACTCTCTGCTGTACTGTTGAATGTAGTTGCATATAGTGGGAAAGATGAGTTTTTGTATTGAAGTTTGTTTGGCCACAGAATTGTTTCCTCAAGTGAAAAGGGCAAATATGCACATCTGTTAAGCCCAGTTTAATTCATCCATCTGTGGTCTTGACATGGCTTCAGGGCTCTGCCTTGGTGAGACAGGGTATTATCTGTAGCTGCACATTTTTATATTGCATAATTATGTACTCCGCTAATAGCAGGACTATTTCCACACAACGCAGTCTGTTCAGCTGTATAACAATCTCTCAGAGGAGGAGAGCTCACCATGGCTTGAGCCTTTTAGAAACTAAACTGAAAAAGTCACTTGACAATGCATAGCAGGAAGCAGTCCTGCATGAACGAATGAAACGTGGAGATGTGACTACAGAAATTAATTTTAAATCTCTGAGCTATATCATTCCACCTATCTTGAAGTTTTCACTGTTGTCACCTTGTACTTACTGTCTTAGGTTAGGACACTAAAACAGAAATCAGGCTTTCTGAAGGGGAGAAATAACTAGTTTAGTGTATAAATGAACAAAGACACATAATGCTTTCCTGCAGCTTGAGATCTTACATTTAAGAAGTGGCAATGAGGAAAATGCACTTTTGTGTGGTCTTAACGGGCTCCACTAGTACAGAGAAAACCGTTCTTACTGTTAATAAAACAACTGTTTATATTTGGGGATGAGCAAGAATAGGCTCCTGCAAAGTCTGGGGGAAGGAAATCTGATTTAAGTTAGAATCCTTATGAGAATGTTGTTGCAGGTGGTTGTATATTTTATGTATAAACTGCAGTCTAATTTTACAGCTAGCAAGTATTTTGAAGGAGTGTGAATGTCCCAGTTCTTTCAGCCTTGGGGTATTCACTTCTGTATATTGATATGAAGAAGTTCCTATCACTTTAAGAGTACCTGCTGTACCCCAAATCGGATATTCTAGAGAGCACTCTGCCCTGCACAAGGTCAGATATGAACACTTGTTTACTTGTACCTAGTGGTTGGATTTCACAGCCAGTGGATCACTTCTTCAGACTTTGGCAACCAACAGTGGTTTATTCAATATTTGTAGCTGTTAGAACAAGAAGAGGCAAATGTAAAGTGGCATCGAGTATATACAAGTCTATTAAACTATTAACTATCACTGAACTCTAAATCCCAACAATTTTCATGTATCATGGGACCCAGAGTGGAGAACATAGATTTCTCCACGGTAATGAAAGGGTTGGCTTAGGACCAGTGTGTTGCAGATGGGGTTGCTGTCAATCCTAAATTCTGCAATGTGACTGCTGCCTTTTTTCTGCACAGTTTTATGTCATATGATAGCTGTGAAAGCTGGATGTGCTCCTACCAAAGAACCTGACAAGTTTTGCATATGGCATTTTGGGTCAGTTATGCCTATCGTGTAACGAGATTATGTTTTGAACCGTGAAGTGCTGAAATGCAGTAAATGGCACTGTGCTAAAGCTGTGCTCGCTCCAGTTTAGTTCCACTGAGCAGAATATGCTGTTAGGATAAACGACAGACGGGTTTCCTTTAGCACATTCCATACAGCACCATGAAACTTGCTTGCTGTCTTTGCCAAGGTGATGATAGGGAGTGTCAGTGACACATGGACACTGCAGCGGCAGAGCTGCAATGTGAACTGGGAAGGCACATCACAGAAACACCCCAAGGCTGCATTCTGTGTCAGAGAGTCATCCTGGACAATGCAGAAAAAGCGGTCGTTGACAGAAAAGTCAGTAGTTATGGCTATTGCGAAAAGATATGTTGTTTGTTTTTTTAAATAGGGAAATCACATGAAGCCACAGAGAATACCCTGCACTTTTCCCATATGGGACATCCTCTTGGATGTGGGAAGATACTAGGGGAGGTCTGCATACTCCTGGTAATATCTGAGACTATGAAACTGTCCAGTTCCTTCTGTCCTTTATCATCTCCCTGATTTGAATCATGGGTGTGCTGTTCAACCCAACTTCTGTAAGAAATTTGGTTTTATTGTCTGGGGTACACTTTCATTAAGCATCATTCACTCCTAGAGTAGGAGAGCTCTGTCACAAGGTCACTGTATGGGACAAGACCATGAGGTGGTGTAAATTAGTGCAGCTTTACTGAAGTCAGTGAACCAGCATTGATTTATTCAGCTAGAAATATGATCCAGCATGTTTCAGCAGCAGTGGAAACCACCACTTCATGTATTTAATAATTTTTTGACAAGATGAATTATTCTTTCTGCCTTTTGGAAAAAGTTCATTATGTAAGAGGAGTATGCCAGAAATTAATTTTCAAAATAATTAGCTGTGGCTAAGCTCAAATGAGAATCTCAGGTCTTAATGTCCACCCACTGTAATGAGAATATTACTTTTATCTATTTATTAAACCATTGGTTCCAAAATTTTAGGTTATATTCCATATTACTTACATGTTCTGAAGGCTCTGACAGCAGTTCTTAAAGATGATACATGAATGTGTTCTTTTGACAGCACCATTTCATTGAATTTGGTTTAGTGGTATGTTCCTTGTTTGGATGAATGCATCTTTCTCAGAGTTGGTTAAGGAAGATTGCATTACAAAGCAAGTAAGATGGAAATTTTACAAGTTGTGTAAAGCACCAGGCTGGTGGGTAACCTGCTGCCCCACAGCTGCGCTGCAGCAACCCCTCTGTGCTGTACTAAACTGGGGTTAAGGCTCTCTGTGATGTCAAATGTTAGTGATAACAATTTCTGTGCTGCTTTATCTTTTCTGCTTGCAGTATGAATATGATTATGATGAGAATGGTGACAGGGTAGTTCTAGGGAAAGGTACTTATGGAATAGTTTATGCTGGAAGAGACCTTAGCAACCAGGTCCGAATAGCCATCAAAGAAATACCTGAGAGAGACAGCAGGTAAGATCTAGTTTGTTGTTATATACACGCTGTTAACAAAAATGCAGTTGTTTTTTGAAAACTTGGCTCTTCTTAGCAAGTATTTCTGTATGGTTAGTTTATAAAATCCCAATATAGTGAAATCCAATTATTATTTCCTCCTAGTATTCAACAGTACCTTTTTGAGAATAAAGACTTTGTAATTTGGGGAAAAATATATGTTATATATCATAAATATTACTGTTAAATAATCTGTATGTATATCTTACATTCTAGAAGACATATTTTTGGGCCTAGGTTGCAGTTGGATCTCATTTGTATTCTTTTGGGGAGGGTGAAAAGCATGAGAGCAGCTCTGGAGTCACAGACAGTGCTATATATTGATACAGAAGACACACACATAAATTCTTGGAGGTCATGTTTCTCCACCAGGGTTCCTCTGAGATCTGTCTCTGTACTTTTTCTGAATAGGCAGTGAATCATGCTGCATTTTGAAGGTCATGGGCAAGATGTTTGCTGAGAATTGGATTGGTATCCCTAAAATCCATTCTGTTGTCAAGCTAACATTTAAGTGTAGCCTAGAACCTTTTCCTGCATGATGAAATAGTCCTTGGTTCTTTTTTTTTTTTTTTGAATAGGTATTCTCAACCTCTTCATGAAGAGATAGCACTGCACAAATATTTAAAGCATCGGAACATTGTCCAGTATCTTGGATCTGTTTCAGAAAATGGATACATTAAGATTTTTATGGAGCAGGTGCCAGGAGGTTTGTATCACACTGAGTTTGGTCTGCCAAAAGAAAAGCATTTGGGACTCCAAAAAGCAGTTAATGTGTTTGTGCACTCTGTATGGCTTTTCTGTTGGGACATTAACTGTATAAGTAATTTTTCTCATAGAGTAAATTTGAAGAGTATAGGTCCCAGTACCCTCTCCCCTTTCTGTAATAATTCTAAACCTAGGGAGAAATCATTAACATTATTTTGTTTCAAATACTCGTATGTCATAAAATAGTGGAGTCAGAGCTGTATAGTCCATTCAGCTCAAGTGTCTGAATGATGACTGGAGGTTTCAGTGTAAGTTCCTCTTTGAGCAGTAACACTGACAGAGCAATTAAGTACTGTTTTTCAACTGCTATATACAAAGGACTGCTGTTTCCTAGGTAGGTTAAAGATAAAAGGGAGATGTGTCCCTTGCTCATGATTTCCAGTTTCACTCCTCCAGCCTTCTCTGCTGGAGGAAGAGAATGTGAAATCTCTTTGTAACCTCTCTACATTTTTTCCATCTCCATTTTGCTATTTACTCCTCAGTGTCAAGGATGTGTCAGAATGAGTGTTAAATTTTGCATGAATTTAATTTGCAAAGTGAAAACAGAATTAAGAAAAATGGGGGGGAAAAGTTCAGGTTTTCTAAGAAAGGTCCAGACAAACATTCAAAGTGTAATTGAATACATCCAGGGCATTTAGGAATGTAGGGAAATTATTTAGTTTTTGAACCCTTGCGACCTTCTCACCTGACAGCAGAGGCACTTTGACCTGCACGATGCATGGAGATGTGATGAAATTATATCAACACTTCCACTTGTTTTCCCACACTTGTTAACAGTGTCAGCTGTTGTTGTTTCCTCTTCATATATGCACAGTAAACTGTGCTGTGATTAGCTGCTAATGGCAAGATATTACTGAACCAATTTAGATATCTTAAACTCTGTAGCCAGTCTTAAAAAGAAACCAGCTGTTCACATTATGCAAGATTCTCTGAGGAAATTTCACTTTAGAAAGATGTTGGTGTGGACTGAAAGTTCCTTTAGCTGAATTTTTCTGGCCTTAAGTAGACCTACTGTACTTAGTTTGTTTTGTGCTGAATAAGCAAAACTGTTCTTTATTTTGCCTCATGCTTAAAATATTTGTGTTATTTAAAGATTAGTTTTATTAGAATTGGGGATGTGTGGATGGCCTAGCTCCTACTCTGAACATCCATTGAGAGGGCTTTTTCAGGAGCTTTCTTTCCTGTCTCTGAATATCGCCAGAAGTTAATCCCAGATTTGTAAAGGCTCTTTCTGGTTTGGATTCTACCCTCCCTGCCTCAAGAAAATCAGCTTGTCTTTGCCCATACCCGTGGTTCGTGAAGTACAGTGCTCAGCACGGTGCAGTGTTACCTTTAGTCCTTGTTCCATGAAGGGCTGCATGGGTGCTGGTCGTAGTCTCAGCAGTTGTTACAGTGAGGCGAGGGGGGTGCATCCAGCTCTGTCAGAACATTTATTCTTGTCATGGAAGTACAACCTGACCTGGCAGTAAGAAATTAGGGTCCAGAGCAGCAGCAAATTATTTGCTTTGAGTGATCTAGCAAGAATTTGGCTTAGTCGGGTACTGCTTTTCTTTTATATTAGGATGTTGAGCAAAGGCTTCATCCAGACTTAACTGTTTCATGTTAATTTGGGGATTTCACTATCTTGATACGCTTTCTTCTTAAACTCCTGTAGGCAGCCTCTCAGCTCTCTTAAGATCTAAGTGGGGCCCAATGAAAGAACCTACAATTAAATTTTACACCAAGCAGATTCTGGAAGGCCTCAAGTATCTCCATGAGAACCAGATTGTACACAGAGATATAAAGGTAACTTTTCCTTTAGTGTGTCTTGTTTGATTTGCTTTTTATCTTATTTACTTCAGTTAGTTTTGCTCTAATCTGAAGTAGAATTTTTAATAGTGTTTTATGGAAGCTGAAAACAAAAGGAAAGCATAAACCAACTCCTTCTCCTGGTGCTCCTGGAATAGAAAGGTGTATTACAAAGTGCAAACTTGAAGGAGTATTGAGATCGAGAATCCGTGTTCATCTGTCTCCCCTCCCTGTTTGCCGCCTCCTTCTCTCCTTCCCTCTTTCCTCCTCCAACCTCACCCTCTCCCCTCCTTCCCTCTCATACCCAAACCGCAGGGGGACAATGTTCTGGTGAACACCTACAGTGGCGTGGTTAAGATATCGGATTTTGGTACTTCCAAACGGCTGGCAGGAATCAATCCATGCACTGAGACATTTGCAGGTAAGATTAATCTAGCAGAATTTATAAGGGTTTTCATGACAAGTTTAGCATTTGAGTCAAGAGGATCTTTGGCTTAGTGATGAAAACACTATTGGGTCTCTGTTTTTAGGGAAGAGTAGATAGGAATGTGATCACCATAAACATAGGCTTGATACCTTTCTTGACTTTTTTATTTTGAATGTAACTCTCTTCCATTTTACTTTTTGGGGGTAAAAGTATTTCGTCTAAGTGTTCATTAAGTAGCAATTAATTTGTTGCAATTACATCTGGAAACACTTGAATACAGCGACTTTTTCATTTAACGATCTGATATTAGTAACTTACACATGCACACTTTCTAGGTGTAAGTTTAAAAGTGCAGAAAACCAAACTCAAACTTATGAACACTTTCAATTTTGAGGTGTTAATTATGAAAACCAACTGACTGGCTAACAACAGTAAAAAGAACAGTTTACATGGAAATTTTAGGCTGATATGTTCCAGAACAGCTTTCAATAAAACAAGGTTTTAAAGACTGGTAATACTCAGGGAAAACAGTAATTGCTGAGCAAAAGGGGAAACTCCACATGAAAAAATGAGTATGTGGTCACATAATTTCTCAGTTCTGTGATCCGTGGATGTAGGTAACATGGTGCTTTTGCTTGTTGTATGGCCTTATGCAAAGGCTGGTATCACAAGGCTCTTACTTGCCCGCAGTTTAAGTAAATGGTACACAGACAAAGCCATCAGTCATGGATGGCTTCAGAGTAAAAGATAAAAGATAACAATCTTCACTTAAGTGAAAATCAAGGCTTCCCTTTACCTTTTTTTAGATGGTGAGTCTCCAGTTCCTGCAGCTTTCTAACAAAGGAAGCCATGAAAATAAAATTAAGGTTCTGAAGTAATTTACCTTTCTCAGTTATTTTTACTCATTATTAGCAAAGCTTGTGAATTGCAAAAAAGCCCCACGTTACATCATGATCTGAATACAGCATATGATGTCTGGATCAGGATCTTATGAGATCAACATCTCATCAGGTTCAGGCATTTTTAACAAATCTATTTCCTTTAAAGCTATATAGACTGTAGTTAGAATCAAATTAAGTTAGGAGTTCTTTAAAGAGAAGAACTTTGTTTTTCCTGTTTGGAATCACAAGTAAAACATTGAAGTGTTTTAAGAATGAAGAGCTTCAAGAAGAAATCTCTTCATTTTACAGATTCCACAACAGATAGATACACATATGACAGTATGTCTGAGCAGAGCTGGCTGAATGCTGCCTTCTGAAGTGTTCCTTTAAGGAGGTTCTATTTTTTTCCAAACACATTATTCAAGAAATAATTTTCTTATCAACCATCTTGCTTGCAACTGGATTGATAATTCTCAGATATGTACAGGTCTTTTCTCTCTGGAAAAGAGTGTTTTCAGGTTTTGCCTGCAATGTTTGTCCTTGCTGTTATTGTTAGACTGGTTCAATGCAGTTATGTTCCATGGAAAAAAGCTGCACTTCCACGTGGTGTGATGTAGTCTGCTTCTCATTTCTGCAGGATATTCTGTAAACTTTTAAGTATTTGAAGGGGTTCCATAAGATAATAGTTAAAGTCATGGTGGAAGACACTTTTGTGGCTATAAAAAATCATAGTCCAAAATATAATTTTGGCCCAGGAAGCCACTATTATGGCTGATTGCTGTTAGGGGTGGAGCAGGTACTAAGGGAAAATCATTCTCTTTGCCTGTATTTTACATACTCCTCAGTGACTTTTTGGCAATTGATTGTGAGTAAGATTGCTATATGTAGAAATGGTATCTTAAGAAAAGTCACTATACTGTAATAAAAGGGAGGTAACTCTTTCCTTGTGCGCTTCTTTGTTCTCTTGCAAGTTTTCAGCCCTGTTTGTACCTTTGAGATGTAATTTGCCATGTAAATAAATATTTAAAATACCATTTTGGATTTAAAATCAGTAAGCAGGTAGCTATACCCCAGAGGGCCTTAAGAGTTCTCTAGCAGGTGTTTTTGTTCCATAACTCAGTATATAAACCCTAGAATTTAGATATTATGTAATAAAATCACATAACTATGTAAAGAATCAAGCTTCTGGTGGTTTAAACATTACATCCCTTCATTCAAGACACACAGCCTGAGGGCAAAGCTGAGGCTTGAACTTTCCTTCTGCAGCAGTCACATTCAATGAACATATTATACCCTTTTATCTTCACCATATGTCCACTACTTGATAGTTCACAGCTCTACCACAGTTAGTTTTATTGCATACTTAAGAAGAAAAATAATTTAATTTAAAGATGTCATAACAGAGCTGGTAGAAATTCGGGTGGAGAAAGAACTGTAGTGTTTAAAACACTCTGAACATCTAGAGGTTTCTGCTGGTGGTGGTGTGGACTCTTTCTGAAAAGACCTCATTAGCTGTGTTAGTGAATGGTTCAATAACAGCGATACCAAATTGACCATCTTTTATTTAATTTTTTACTGTGCAGTTCTTTTTCAGTATTATTACTACTATTACACTCAGATTGTCTACAGGCAGGATCTTATTTTGTCAATATGTATAACTTCAGAAATTCTAACTGGTTTATTTGTTGGGTTGGTTTGGGTTTTGATTTTTTTTTTTGCTAACCTTGCATGTCAGAAATCCCAAGCACATCTAAGACATCGTGGAATTCTGGCCAAACTATGATGGATTGCCTTATTTATTGCCCTATATTTACAAAAATAGCTTTTTTTCAAACTAACTGAAATTCACTGTCACTAGTGTTGTCATTATTGCAGTAAAATATGAAAAATTATTCTCATGAAGACTGTCGCTTCTCAGATATTGTCATCTCTTACATGGATAATCTTTAAAAATTGGTGTCTGCAACCATTGTTGATATAATTTTATTTTCTGGGGAAGCTGTTGGAGTATGTGGTGAATAGACTTTCAGCAGTCTGAAACCTTGTGTTAGAAAGGAGGGGCAAAAAGATAGTTTATAAAAAAGATGTTAAAACATAAGTTTATGACTAGTTTTCAGTGCTCATATGGGAAATTGAGTATTTTGGTTGTACAGGCTGCATTTGACAATTTTTTGCTTGCTGAGTGTTGTGTTAATCCTCTTTAATAAGCTTGAAGACTTGACTGCTCTTTTTGTCCTGACCAGGAACTTTGCAGTACATGGCTCCAGAAATCATCGATAAAGGACCGCGAGGATATGGTGCTCCAGCTGACATCTGGTCACTGGGCTGTACCATTATTGAGATGGCAACAGGCAAACCTCCATTTCATGAACTAGGAGAGCCTCAAGCTGCAATGTTTAAAGTAAATACAGCTTTTTTGCTTTAGAGTGGATGAATTTTCAAATATAGCTTAATTTCATAACATTAATTGGTAGTAACACTATGTTATATGGGTTGTTTTGCACAAAGCCATAGTCTGACCTGTGTTTTTATCTCTCGCTGAAAGATCCTTCCCTCCTCTAAGCTGTGTTACTCTAGGGGGTGATCAGTTATTTTTGTGCTGGAAATAGGTCATGACTCAGAGCAGCAATCTGAAAAATGAGTGAAGACTTAGAAAAACTAATATTCTCTGTGTTACTTTTTTCATCTCCTGCTCTTGGTTTATGATTTCCTTCTTGTAACCAGTCTCCCCAATAATGATGAACAAGTTCTGCTCCTTTAAGTCATTTCTGTAAGCTTCCTTCCCAAAGGAAAACCTTTCGAAGGCCCAGTCTCTGCAACATGGATGCAGGAATATGTGGTGGAAAAGGGCAGGGGAATAGCTTTGCAGGATTTCCACTATATATTAAAGGAATAAAATACTCTGTATTTTGCATTCCAAGTCCTTCAGATCAGAGCTACCTCCTCAGTAAGCTGTTGTCTCTATTACTTTGTTTCTCTTAATGTATCTGTTTTCAAATGCAAAAATTAACACTTGAGAATTCTTCAGATAGTTTTGGTAATAAAAATTTTTAAAAAGTTACTTATTCTAGCTCTGTAACTAACAGGAGTGTAACAGCTCTTGATGTGTCAAATAAGTAGACTGAAAATTTTTGGTTCTTCCATTGGCTTGCAGAAGACCTTTAGTAAAGCACTTAAGTTTTCAGTTATGCTTGAGAATTCTCATTCTTATGGTGGGGAAAATATTCCATCCATAACCCAGCAAACTGCTTTAAATTGCCAATGTTCTAATGTTTTCATGTATCTTGTTGAAAACCACTGTGTGAGCATTACTATCATCATTAATGCAACCATGGTGGCAAAATCAGGTCTTTATCAACAGGTATAGAAATGTGGGCTGCAGTTCAGCAGGCCATGTAATGCCATAGGTCATACTAGGCCTGTGAGTCGTCCCATGCGCCACAGCTAAAAGGCAAAGAAAGGGATGATTATGGGTTTTGATACAGTTATTTCAGTGGTGTAATATATCACCTTGGTGCTGTCAGCTTGTGACATACCTCAGAAGAAGCTGCCACATCACTTTAAATGTCAGATACAATTTTGTTGGCAGATGCCTTTTCTTATGTACCTGGCATGTAGTTGAACTGTTCAGTAAGTTACACATCTTCGTTTTCAGCACAGTTTATTTGAACGCTCAGGTAGTGCTGGTTCAGTTCTGGGGGCTTGATGAGCTCTGTGCAGGTTCACGAGGTGAGCTCTGGCAGGGTCCTGCTTGTCCTACCTACTGCTGAGAACCACATCCAGGCTACAGAGCTGTGCTCTGAAGTCTCAGGGTTGGCATTTTTAAAAATACATTTTTTGCGTTTTTTTTCTTCAAGGGTGTGGAAGAGTTTTTAGCATTCTTATTGCAGACTGTGTTAATGTACTACAGGCAGGCATTTGGTTTTGCTTCATTTCTTGGCTCTGCTGGGACCTGTTTGGAATTGCGTCTTGCTAGGCACCATAGGTTACAAACTGTATTTTCTTTTTCTGTATAATGAAAGTAAGCAAGCTGGAAGCTGGATTTGATGCAGGCTGGCTGGGCAAGCATGTAAAAGGAAGTCTGAAATACTTGGAATATTGAACTTTTGAGGTCCCCACCTCCACACATGAAAGCTCTATTGTGCATAGGGCACATGAGGAGAGGGAAGGTCTAAGTCTCCCTGTGCAGTCACTTTAGAAATTGCAAATGCCAAAGAGTTGGACAAAGTAGAGAAAAGGGGCTATAGCTAAACCAAGAACTGGATAGTTCCTGGCTGGGTGTGCATTGTATGGTATTTGTTCTATGAGCACAGAACATGTGCATCTGTGTCTGTGTGAAAAGAGCACAAACAAATGACATTCCCTGGAGACAAAGTACACTAATGTTGCCACAGAATTTGCAGGTGGTTGTGACAAAACTTGAGCAACAGAGATTAAGATCAGGTCAGACAAGCTTTCAAACTTCCTGGTCCTGGCTTAGAATTTTCCTAGATTTTTGTTTAGTGCGTAAGAATGAAACCTGGCACCAGAGTGCTGCCAGTTTGTGACACTGAGTCTTGAATGTGCTTAAGAGTCATGGTTTGGAAGGCCTTAAAGCCCTATTAGCATTTTTTTACTGTACTGTCATTCAAACAGAAGCAGGACTGCTCAGCATTTTTTGCTTCAGCTTGCATTGAAGCTGAACCAGCATTGTGAGTGTCTAATGGTGCCACAGTGTGTTAATGCAGCTCTGTAATGAGATTATTTGAAAGCAGCTGGCACTTGTTTAACTGCTGGGCTACCGTCTCCCTTGTGGACACTATCTTTGTGCTTCTTCTCCAGGATGTGTTTTGTATAAAGATGCTGAGACTCCAAGCCATGATCTCTGCAGACACGTGCATACCGTGCACCCAGGTTATACAGCTCTGGCTTCCAAATAGTTCTGCCAGATTGACATTAGAGAATAAGAAGGCAGCGAGGAGCTGGAAAAATCACTGGGGAGCAACCTGTAGAAGCATATTTTTCATTACTTAAAGACAGAGTCTTAAAAGAGACTCTTTTAAGTAATGACTTAAAAGAGTTATTACTTAAAAATGGCTTAACAAGGATCTTGTTAAACCTTTAGACATCATGTGATTTTTCAATTAAAGAGCACTGAAAGGCTAGGGAAGACATCTGGCCCAAGAGCGGGGGTGGTGACAAGGTCTGGCAAGGTCATTGTGCATATTTGCACAAGGAAATTTGGCAGTGGCAGGAACAGAACAGGTGCAGCCCCAGGCTGTCGGTGCTAGAGCAGGAAATTATTGCTGTTCCTGGGCACAAATGTGCTGGAGGAGGCAGCCACCAAGAGACACAGTTCTGAGCAGGGCTGATGGGAAACCTGTGCAATAGCTGGAGGGGTTTCTGGCTGGTAAGAGAAGGAGTATTTGAAGCACTTGGTGTCGATAATGCCCGGATCCCAAGATTGCCTGAAAGCAGATGATTAGATACATCCATACCTTGACATTTATGTAATATCACATGGATATTTACACCATGTTTGCCATGAAATAAAACAGGATTAGAACCTTGTTGACACTTCACTGCTTTATGTGGGTGCCTGGATGACTCCTTTTCCACAAGAGTCAGGAGAAGTGTGAGTGATTGTTACAAGAGCTTTGGCCCATGGTCTCCTTGAAGTTGTTTCATAAAAATAATAGTATTCGTGTTTTACTTGCAGGTTGGGATGTTTAAGATTCATCCCGAAATTCCAGAATCAGTCTCTGCTGAAACAAAGGCCTTTATTTTGCTCTGTTTTGAACCTGATCCTAGTAAACGTGTTACAGCATCTGATTTGCTCAGAGATTCTTTCCTGAAGCAAGTGAACAAGGGCAAGAAAAGCAAAATTGCATTCAAGCCTTCAGGTAAGGAATTATCAGCCAAATCCAAGTCAACATCATCATTAAGTGTTATATAAAAGATTGGAATCATTAAGCACTTTCTTTTACAAAGGACATTTCTTGTGCCAGGAAAACAGCAGGAACTCAGCTATTGAAAATGTCTGTGACTTGTGATTACACATATTTAAATTTAATAATTCCCAGAAAATATGGTGCCTCTTATTTTGTATTTTGCTTGCTGAAACCTCCCAAGGTCATTTTTCCTCTCCCCAGAAAGAAGTGCCTCATTTGTAGTAAATTAAAATTAGAAGAGTGACATTTGACAAAGACTTGCCAAAGCAGTTCTGTGTTTTAGATTCACAATTATATACACTTCAGAGATCTGAGTTTCATAGAGTAGGTGTTTGACACCTGAAAATCTGGGTCTGTTAGGTGCTTGGGTCAGCATTTTCAAACTTGATACATAACACAGAAATTTGGCACAAAGTTGCTGAAGGAGCTGTCTAGTGGGTTGTTTTGTTTAATCTGCATAGCATGTTTCTTCTTCCTTCTCCCCTAAATGTATCAGCCACTTGCTCAGTGATAAGGAACCTTAATATAGACCTGCCAAATAAATCATATGAAGGAATCGTTTGTTTCAAAACAGGGAAGGCCATTGGTCTTGCTGCTTCTTTCTCTTGTCTGCACCCACACACACTCCCAATGTAAATCAAAGTGCTTCCTTTTTGAGGAAGGACTTCTTTTCCTCTCTCAACAATTAACTTTTGAAAGAGTGGAATTCTGAGGGGAACAAGTAGCAAGGAATTTATACCATCTAGCTGAATTGGTTTCATCAAAGAAATGGGCATCACCCATTGAGCTGAGGGGCACTGAGAACTGAACTCCAGTCCCTGCAGTTTCACTGGGATAACAGGAGAGCTCCTACTGCTCAGCCAGGGCGGTGGCATGGAGGAGCTGTTGGCATGCTGTAGCCTTCTGTCCCACGGCAATCGTCTTCTCTTGTGGCCTTTCAGCTTTTTCTTGAGGATGTCTTCCTGGAAAAATTGCATAGCATTAGAAAGTGTGGCGCTTGCCTTGTTAGCAGCCTCGGGAGCAACAGGCTCTTTGTCAAATATTGGGGGAGGTGCACCCCTCCCTTCCTCCTTTCTTGTCTTGTGCCGCTCATTGATGGGGGTTATGGAGCTCCTTCAGACAGCCCGAGGATCTCTGGTGCTGCGCTCGGTGCTGGCCGTGGGCACGAGCAGAGTGGGCAAATGCTGTGAGAGCTGTGCACTGGGTGAGGAGAGGGAAAGGCACCTGGCTGCAGCTGGGTGTGCGCTTCTCCGTGCCAGAGCTGGGCCGAGCTGTGCCGCCTGCTGCAGCTGTCCCCAGGGCGAGTTTGGTGGCCCAGGGCAGGTCCTGGCCCGGCAGTTACCACAGTCCCAGCTGCCGCAGTTCACCATCTTCTTCCTCTGTTGTTTTCCTTAGCTCAAATTCCTTCAGCTTTGTCCCCATCTTTCCATCCCCATCCCTTTTTTCTTTCCAGTAATAAAGGCAGCCCAGAACAAATCTTAGCCTTTTCTCTTGGGCTAGTGTAGTGGGTTGGCCCTGGCTAGGCGCCAAGTGCCCACTCAGTCGCTCTATCACTCCCCCCTCCTGCCGGGACAGGGGAGAATAAGCTGGAGCACGGCCAGTAGGGCGAGAGAAGGCAGGATTATTACAATATGAAGCAAAAAAAGGAAAGGAAGGTCTGCGTGCACGAGCGAAAGAGAAAAAAATAAAGGATCAATCTCTACTTCCCATGGGCAGCGATGTCCGGACACCTCCCGGGAAGCAGGGCCGCAGCAGGCGTACTGGTTGCTCTGGAGGACAGTCAATGAAAACACCTGAGCGTCCCCCCTTCCTCCTCTCTCCCTTAGCTTTTATATCTGAGCTGACGTCACATGGTGTGGAATATCCCTTTGGCTAATTTGGGTCAGCTGGCCTGGTTGTATCCCCTCCCAGGATCTTGGCCACCCCCATCCTCTTCGATGGGGGAAGGAACATCAGAGGGACAGTGCTGCCCGGCAGTAGCCAAAACACTGCCCTGTTATCAGCACCCATCCAGCTACCAATGCAAAGCACCGCACTGTCAGGGCTGTGAGCTTTACCTTGATCAGACCCAATACAGATAGCAACTCTCAATTTTCTGTCCTACTGAGAAGCCTTGCACCAGGTTTCACAAGGTGACATATATTGTTTAATTTCTGTGACTGTTTAACCTCAGCTGTTTGAACATCAGTCATGTGCCATGGAGTATGTCAGAGCTTTCTGAACAACTTTCAACTTCTAGCTCTTGTCCTCCCTCACCTCCATAGAATTTGTAGTGACAAGCATCAAAATCTTTTGTCATATTTTAGCTCCATGGGTATGTTCACCCTGGGTTGAGAGAACTTCTTTACTTTTCCTGCCACACAGCTGCAAACTGCCAATCAGGATTACAGCAAACACTCAACATCTGGGTTGGGGTTTTTTGTTTGTTTGTTTTTTTAATTTTTTCTTATTTTCAAGATGAATTGGAAAGGGACAAGAGATTTTCTTCAGGCCAGTGCTGAGCAGGAGAGTCCTTGCTGAGGACAGGGGCACATGTGAGTGAGGCAGGTACCTCAGGTGTGGAGAGGGCAATTTGATGCCCACTAACGCAGAGGTGAGGAGGGCAGGTAGTAGAATGCTCTCTGCTTAGAGAGATGGCTGTGGTGAAGCAGCAGATGAACCTCTTGGTTCAATTCAGGCTCTTTAAACTGCTCATATCCATTTAGGCCACTTTGTGGGACCAGCACCAAGGGGGATTGTGTGTATGTGTGAGAGAGGGTAACAAAATGGCATTTCCTATGAGCATCTGTGCTGTCTTTGGGTTTAGCAGTTAACTTGTTAAACATTTTATTGCTTGTGCATGCAATGATTTTGAATTGTGTTACTGCTTTTTATCAACAAGGTTACTTCTCCCTCAGCCATTTTGCAAAATGAGGTCTTGATATCAGTGAAGATGATCACAGCTGTTTAAAGCATGTTGCCCTTTTTAGCCTAGTTCTGTCACACATTTTACCATGTCTGTTCCTAGATTATAATCGTAACACATCCCTCCCACTGCCAGTCCATGGGGAACAGGCTGGCAGTAGCAGCAGTGAGCATGGCTCTGTTTCACCAGACTCTGATGTACAGCATGACATGTTTTTCGAAAGGCCAAAGAGATCCATTTCAGAGATTCAGACAAAGCATCCCATTTCTCATTTACTAAGGTAAAATATTTGCTTCTCACTTGATACCCTTGAGGGATTATGTGGATTTAATTCACATTTTATTTTATCTGAGGGCAATTTTTTCACATAATGGTTAGGTAAGCAGGTGTGTTAATCAGTAAGTTGCATAGACAGATAACCAGTTAATGTAAATACTGTCTATATTTAATAATGAACAATCATTCCTCTCCTTTAAGGTTTCCATGTACTTATATACTTTCCGTCCTCCAGTGAGTAAATGTCAGTGTTCTTATTGATTGAGTGGATATGGATTTAGGAGTTAAGTGAGGAGTTGACCCTTCCATGTGCTCATGACAAAATGGGGGAAAGGGGAAGCAGAAATACAGTTCTGCTTCTCCCAAAGTACAAAGCAATACTTTCAAATGAGTATGTTACAGTATGGGTCCAGAAAAAAATTAGTAGTTTCAGCTTTCCCCCCCAAAACTGACATTAATGCCAGCTTCTTAGCAGGGGGAAATCAGCCATGTGGGTTTTGAGCCAGCAGAGGATCTGAGCCATCTTCTGTCTCAAAATTAGCATTTACCAGTCTGATCAATCTACTGCTGTAGTTTGAACTGAGTTTTTAACCCCAGAAGCGTCCTTGCTCCCTTCTGGCTGTACTGGTGCCTTGCTAATGCCGAGGTCTCTCTTGCACTGGGCTGGCTGGCTGCCACAGCGTCCCTGACGAGGGCTCGGCCTCGGAGGACAGGAGCGCCTCGCCGTCCGTGGAGGATAAGGATTCCGGACTGTTCCTGCTGCGCAAGGACAGTGAGCGCCGAGCAATCCTGTACAAAATCCTCAAGGAAGAACAGGATAAAGTTGCTTCCAATTTGCAGGAGTGTATTGCGCAGGTAATTCCACTTGAGCTCACCTTTTCCTGTGTCAAAAGGAAAATAATGACCCAAGTAGTATTATTCCTTTTCTGAAAACATATAAATGAAGGTGCTTGGATTGTTTGTTCTGAGTGTCTTTAGTCTCTGAGACCTGTAACTGTGTGAGCTGTTTGCTGTTGTGTGAATGGGTAGCAAACACCACCTTTTGGCTGCCAATGGGCTCTTGGTTTTATGGGAGGGCATTTGATGTGGGATTGTGGGGGGCTGAGGTTGGCGGGTTGGGTGGTTTTGATGTTGTCTTTTCTTTTGGCTTTTAAGGACATGGAGCTAGAACACCACATAGTAAGAGGTATGTTCTGCTTTAAAGGTAGAGAAGTGATTAACAATTTTTAATAAAACATTTGTTAACTAGGTGCCAAGATCACAGTACATGAATCTTAAAAAAGCGAAGGTAGATTTTCTGAAGAGGGGAAGGTTGGGTGGGAAGGTTTAGTGGTTGTGAAGAGGAGCAAGAAAAATGTATTACATTGGTTAAGGCGCTGCAAAACATTGCCACACACCTGTAACAGCCTTTTCTTCTTAATGTCTGCTTCTGATGTGCCTCTCTGTGGTGAATCTGACTTCTGCTCGTACCCGTGTCAGTGATTTTTGGGCGATCTCCAGCACACTCATTCATGACACTCTCCCATCATTTATTCTTACTAAAGCTATGGTTTTTCACCCGGACTGCACTCCCATAAAGGGGAGCCTGCTGACTCTTGGTGTGGTGTCCCCAGCCAGCTGTTGACACTTGTGGCTCGGCTGTCAGGCCCTGCTGCTCCCTGGTCAGCTCTGCACAGCCCAGGCTTTCCTGCTCCCTTCCCTGGCAAACTGCACCACAGGGGCTCCTGTAGGGCTCTATGGACCACACACTCAGGGGGAAGCAACTGGGGTAAATTTCTGCTCTGAGCTTAAACTATAAAACAGTTGATAGCCTTACAAACAATTAAAATTCAGAGTCAGAAATAATCAGGGCTTCAAATATTTTCTGCAATGAAGGATTATTTAGTAGCAGCAAGTCCTGGTTCAGTCTCCAGCTGTTCCATAGCACTGCTGTAATCATCTCTTCTCCATAATTTATGTAATACTCCTTTTACCTGTTAATTACACAGGTTGCTCTTACAGACACTTGGATGGCTGTAACTGTGGAGGTTATAGATTGAAAATCATAGAATAAACACCAGTGAATCATTGTGTCGTTTTAGACCTTTTTCTGACTTGGGATAAATGCATATATAAACATACTTTTTTTCCTAAGGAAATCAAATATCTGCATGATTAGATCTAAGTCCAGATTCAGCTTATTGAAAGGATAGCATCTAGAAAAAATTGGTCTCTTAGTAACTCATTTTGCTGTTTTTGTGGAGGAGATGGAAGAGAGCTGCCCTCTGCAGTACATTACAGGAATGTGTATATATAATTTGGAACCTCTTGCCTTTGTGACAGCCACAGTAGCAGTAGAATTACAGGGGGGTTTTGAAAATAGAAATTACTCTTTAAATTTCTTTTTTTTAGGAAAAAATAAAAACTAGAGACTTTGCAGAAACAAAAGTTCTGTGATTCTGCATCAATGTGAAATATACATAAGCAAAGCTATGTAACCCTAAGAATATCTATTAAACTAAACCCTAAGAATGTCTATTAAACTAAATAGATGTTTAATGACTCTGGGATTCATTTGATATACATTAATTATCTTTTCTCCAGAGCTCTGAAGAACTGCAACTTTCAGTAGACCACATCAAGCAGATTATTGGGATTTTAAGGGACTTCATACACTCTCCTGAGCAGAGAGTGATGGCTTCCACTATATCCAAGTTGAAAATGGATTTGGACTTTGACAGCACTTCCATCAATCAGATTCATCTGGTGCTGTTTGGATTCCAGGATGCGGTGAGTTCCTTTCCTAGTGTAAGGGCAGAGGAATTCTTTGAAGCATCACAGAATGGTTTAGGTTGGAAAAGACCTTAAAGATCATCTATTTCCAGCCCCCTGCCATGGGCAGGGACACCTTCCACTACATCAGGTTGCTCCTGGACAAAGCTCATCCCAAGGATTCGCAGCTTTCTCACTGTTCCTCATTCCTCTCCCTCCTTGTATTGTAGAAGGGTTTGAATGTCACAGTCTGGTTTGAAATAGTTTGAAAGCTGTAGCCTAAAACTGTCAAATCTGTTGTTTAGACTTTGAAAGGTGGGAGGGTTTTAGTGCTGCATGCAGTTTTCACCTTATAAAGCTTACTAAGACTATCGGCAAACAAGATTCTCCTTCCTAAGGTGTGAGCAAATGGTGTTTGCTGCTACTTTTACAGGTGAACAAAGTATTAAGAAATCATTTAATAAGACCCCATTGGATGTTTGCAATGGATAACATCATCCGCCGTGCAGTCCAAGCAGCAGTCACTATTCTTATTCCAGGTAAATCAAAGCAGCTGAAAATAATCCTTTTTAAAAAAAAAAGTTTTTCCGCATATCAAAGAGTTGTAGCAAATGGAACAGTTCAGATGTTTCATCTTTCAGCATGCCATTAACTGCACCCCCTGTGCCACTCATCAAAGACACGGGGTCAGAGTGTTGCAGAGAAACGTGTTGATCTCGAGGATTAATGCTGTACTTGCAGTACAAAGGCACACAGTGAGGAGATAACCAGTGGTTCTGCATCTCCAGTGTGGTCCAACCATGACAAAAAAATGCAAATTAAATTCAGTCCAAGCTAGAGATTTTCTAGTAGGAAAGAAAATTATTCTGTACATATTAATGACATCCAGGGTGAGTAACACTGCACAGGTCTGATTATGTGTTATGAAAAATTATTAATGAGCTGTGGAACAGATGTGTAGAAGGGAGTGCATTAATATGAGGAAGAGGATGATTCTGGCCCATAGACGGACAAAAGGGAAAAACCACCAGGAGGAGGAAGATAAATGTCTAAGAACTGTTTAGGAATGAGTTAAGTTGGAAATAGACAAGTAGTTTTGTAACTGTTTAAAATGCTGAGCACCTCTTCCAGTATAGGAATGTTCTGAGAGACTTTGTGACAGTGAGCCCTTTCAGTCCAAAGTTGCCATGGGTTTTAAAGCCAAATCAGCCACATTTTTTAGGACTTTGTATGAGAGAAATGGCAACTGTTCTTTGGTTATAAGGGTGGCCACCTGCAGCAAGTTCTGAGAACTGGGGCTAGAAATACTCCCTGGAGAAGAGGAATGCTTTGCACACTCTTTGGCCCAGGGGACTAGGGAAAAACATCGATTTTTTTTTTTTTTTACTATTTAGGAAAATTACAAACTTTCAGGGGTTTCTCCTTAACATATGTTATTAACTGTCCTATTAGTCATCTCATTATATTTGTCCCTGCAACAACTATGACTTACAGCTCTACCTCTGCTGGTGCACTGCTCATTCTGTAACCAATGCCAGAGAATCTGCGCTCCAGCTCACACAAGGCTTCGCTACCCTCCTGCTCAGTGTTGCAATAAAGCACATTATGCAAACAGCCTCCCCCACCTACAGTAATGAAGAACAAACTGCACAACCTCTGAAGACAGAATTATCAAAAAAATCTTGTTCTTCCCCTCTTTCCTTTTACCAGAGCTTCGCACTCACTTTGAGCCAGCATCAGAAACTGAAGGTGGGGACAAGGACGCTGATGAAGTGGAGGAGAGTTTCCAGCCCTCTGAACAAAATGGGGCTGAGGACGCTGCCATCACATCGGGGGTCAGCACCCTCAGTTCTGTGGTGTCACACGAGGCTCAGCAGCAGCTCAGCCAGGAGCTGGGCAGACTTAAACACAACACCTTAAGGTAAGCCTCCTGTAAAGACTCTGGATGTATGTTCAGGCAGCCTTTGAAAAGCTCTCAGACCTTCCTTTCTACACTGATGGGTACATACTTACCCACAGTACTGCTCACCTATTGCCTTGTAATGAAGCCTTCCAGGAACACAAATGCATTTGGAATACAGTGGCAGTACAGCATATGGCAACTGAACATCCTTCAGTACAGCTTTTGTTTCTGTGTAATTAATCTTTTAATTGCAGAATATCACATTGGATTTCTACAGTAAAGTAATTACGTTTGTGCAACTCTGCTAGTTTCCTTCCCACTCCTTGGATGCCCCCTGACTTGGTGTCAGTGCCTCAAAGCTGTTCCTGCAAGGAAAGGCCAGAGCAGCTCTGTCCTGGCTCACAGGACAGGCTGCCCACTAGTGAGCACCAGCAGAGCTCAGCAGAGCCCTGCCCTGTTTCTCACGGGTTACGTGTGTAGGCTGCTGCCAGCGTGTTAACAGCTGAAGTTCCCGTTCTTTATGGATGTGATGTAAATCCGTGATCACAAAGTCCCTGGTAGAACATCAGTGTTACATTGTTGAGTAGTAAATTACAGTGTAAAGGCAGCAACTCTGCCCAGGGAGGCGCAAAACAGTAGGAACAGAATTTATGAGCTGTTTACCAAATTCTGCAGGTGAAAGCCTTCAAGTGGCACCCCTGAGTCTCAGACAACCAAAATGAAATCTCCAAGCCATTAGAGATGTTACGAAAGTACCTCACAAATGCCTCTGTCCTGTGGTACTCATTAAAAATGATTTTTTTTCAGTTATATTTATTCTCAGTGTGGTTGTGTTTCATCTCTCTTATATGCTACAAGGCTTTTGGAAAACCTCGTTCAGAAGGAGAAGGAGTATCAGACCCTCTTACGACAATCTTTGGAGCAGAAGACTCAGGAATTACACTTGCTTCAGTTAAAACTTAAACCCAAAGGTATGAGGAGATACTGCAGAATTAAGATACTGCTGTTACACAAAAACATATGGGATCATGTGTTTCTTGAAAGGATGAAAAACCGTATAGCTTAAGCTTCAGTTACCTGAAAACAACCACTTTTACCCTAGTTTTGAGGTGTATTAACCTTTGTTTGTTTTCTGTTAAAGATTCCCAATGGTCTGCAGCAACTTTTAGAGAGAATGCAGACCCTGAGCTCATGAACTGGCTGAAACAACAAGGAGCAGACTTGGATACCATTAAGAGGGTAAAAAAAAAAATCACATTTAAAAATCCCATCATTTTAGTCATAATTAGCAGTTTGGTTTCAAAGAAGGAATATTTACTTATGAATAAATTTGCCTTTTAGTTTGCTGAAGAAGATTATACACTAAGTGCTGTCCTTAATGATATCACCAAAGATGATTTGTGGTATCTTCAGCTGCGGTAAGAAAGTACTTCTTAGTTCATTGTTAAGAGCTTAATTAACATGTTTTGTTAAAAACCTTTTAAAGTTTGGTTATTCAAATAGGTCAGTGGTAGTTCAAAGGCAACTGCCATCAGATTTTCTGATGAAGGTTTTCACATCTTAACTGACACAACTACAGAGAAGATGCTTCGAGCCATCTGTTTGGGCATTTATCAAGGTTGGGACCTATTTCTGCACCCTTCACAATGATGTAATCATATGGAAAACAGGCATAAAGAATTTATTTTTCCTACCCATTGATTCGAGTCCTTTTATCATCATTCTGGTAACCCCTGGCTGACCCGGAAGAAGTTTTAGCTATAACCATACAATAGTGTAGTTTGCTAGGTACTGTCATAACCAGTCTATCCTTGGGATTTCAACATTTTACTTCTTGCTCACTTTAAGGCAGTGGAGACGAGGGAGTTTTCCCTAACTGTTCTCCATTTCCCTTATGCAGGGGTGGTCTTCGCTGCAGAATCTGGAATGCAATCTTAAACCACCGACGAACATCTGGCAAGACCTCAGCGCAGGTCAGTGCTTTGGAAGAACACAAAATGGGAATAAGCAAATGAAATACATTCCCAGCACTTAAATTATTAAATGTATATATTTATATGTACAGTGGCCTTGCAGGTTTTGCACAGTTATATAGTTTGTTTGACCATCAGTGTAATACACAGTGAGTAGTAAAAGCTGTTAAGTCAGTGTCAATGCATTTAAGTTATTTATGACAAGACTAATGCATAAAATGCCTGTCAATGTAATTCAAAACATTAGCTGAGAAAAAACCCACCTGAACTGGCTTCAGCATTGTGAAAACTGAACTTAAAATGTGTTACATTTTATGTGGCTGATGGTTTGGGCAGGGAGGGGATATGCTAGAGCATGTCACCTCGTTGTAGATGGATTTATAAAGCTTTTTGTATTAAAGCTACTCTCACTGAACTCCTGAGAAAAGCCTGGTGTGATGTTTTCAATTAGTGACTTTTCTGCAGCAAAACCAGAGCATGTAAATGCATTTTTGGTGGGTTTTCTGGGAAAGAGTTCATGAAACAAAGAAAGCAGACCATGAGATAAAGGTTGGTAAAGTTTAATTTTTATTTTTTCTTTTTACACTGTACATAACACATACAGCAATCCAAAGAAAGTCAGTAAAGCAAATATATAGCATTTTAAATAAACCACTTTCTCTCAACTTAGCTTCTTCTGAAATGACATTCAGCATGTTTAGAAATTCCATACTCAAATGGATTTCCTTACAAGTTTCCTCTTTTGAAAGAGCTCTTAAATAACCTTAAGAGTTGTTTATTATAGTTCCTGTAAATGCATTCACTTATTCTCATGAATAAGTTACCCCAATAAAAAGGCCTTTAGCTGACAGACTTGTACTTTATCCACTGGTTTGGGCCACGCACTTCAAAGGGTGGCTCATTGAAATAGATGTGGTGACCCAGTTCTTCCAGTGGAGGCTCTGGGTCAGTGGTAGCAAACTGAGCAGCTTCCTCGATCTCCTTCCTTACTGCCACATCAATTTCCTAAACAGAAATGCATGCTTATTAGAACACAGCTCAGAAAAGGCATAATAATTTTGAATTTAAATGCTATGATAAAGTATCAGGCAGATTTAGTTAACACTGTCTAGAAATATAGTATTAAAAACCTATAAAAACTCCCTCCCTACTAAACTGCAGCATTTTGGGTAGTACTGGTGCCTTACTGACAGAGGAACATGACCACACTGAACCTCTACCTTTTCTATTCTGATTATGTGAAATACTGAGTATGTCAGTGCCATTCATTTTAACAGTTGACTCATTACAACATTTGCTTAGAGGCTTCCTTACTCCTTCACTGGGATTCTTCACTATTTGTAACTTCCTTTTCCAAGACTCACCCTCTTCCTGGGGAGTCAAGAAAGCGCAGGTAATTTTGATTTCCACCTGTTAGCAAATGACACCCCCTGCCTTACCACTGGAAAGCAAAAGGCCTTTCCAGCAGAACACAACTTCAGTAGCTGGTCTGCAACAAAACTTCACCTTCACCTATAAAAGTGATGGTAAAGCAAACCTTAAAGGACTTTAAAGAAAGAGCACTGCATGCTGCCCCGTGCTGTGCTTTCTGGAGATCATGTCTGTGACTGCCCAAGTGCTTCCTTACGCAGCAACGCAGCAACTAAAACCATACCTTTAGTTCTTCAGAGTTAACAAGGTTGTTGTTGACCATTCTGTCCTTCAGCAAAGTAATGGGATCACTTTTGCTTCTCACTTCCTGAATTTCTTCTCTAGTACGATAGCTAGGAACAAGACAGGCAAAGACATGAACCCTAGAGCACAGGTGAGGTTCTGGACACAGCTCACTCTTAGAAAAAGGTGTGTCCAAAGAGTTGTCAGGGATGGAGTTGACAACATGGAATATTCATCACCCAAAGGATGGCACAGCAACAGCCAGAGGCCTCCAGAGATCTGTAAATGCCAGCTGAGCAGAAGTAGCTCCAGACTCAAGGGAAAGGGGAGCAAACCCAGCCTGAGACAGTTACCCTGAGGGGCCGTATTTCCTCCTTCCCCTCCCTCCGAGGGAGGGGGCTGTGACTTGCACATGCTGCCAAGTCACTGCAAGTTTCCAGTGAAGAGCTGGGATACACCTCTACTTCATGCAGACACATTCAGCTTTGTCAGCTGGAGCGATGCCCAGGTCTCGTTGGCACCTGGATGTTTCTATTTTTAGGATGTGTTCTACTTGTCTGGGCAGTCCAAACTGTTCCTGTAATTTTACCTTACAGGATTTTAATCCACTTAAAATCCCAGAAAAGCAGGATGCTTTTCAGCCAAACCTTCGTTAGGACACACCATAAGGTCCCACTGAAAGCAGAATTCATTAATAGCATACAAGTTTAACTGACTTTGTGCTTGTTCTAAACCCACATCTTTTAATTCTGCACTAAAACAAGTGTGTTACATGGCCACAGATTATCAGCTGAGCAATGATATAAGTGATCAAGGTGCTCACAGCAATTTCCTCATAGCCTTTAAATGCATCTGACATCTGATTTAAACACTGAATTTCACAGTTTGATCTCTTAGAATTTGACCATCAATACTTCTTTTCAGTGAAAAGAAATAAGAAATAATGTGACAGTACCTTATTCCAGGGTCACTCATACTGTGGCCATGGTAACGATATGTCTGTAACTCCATCACAAGAGGACCCTTAAAATGAAAAGCAATACACAGAGTGTTATCACCACAAGTGACCAACTTGTTACAGCAGCAACTATTTGCTAGTGGTTAATTGAACCAGTGACCAATTATTTTAATTCAACAGGTTTTTCTCAGTTTAATTTACATAACATTAGCAAATATATTTTCACTCAGTAAAATGAAACCTAATTCTTTTCAAATGAAAGCATGTGCTGACATTGTAAGCATTTATTTTCATGTTCTGACTGAGTAGCTTTTAACAATTTCCTTCCTTCCACCATTATTCAGAATATTTCAAATTACCTGTTGTTTCTCACAGGACCTTCATTACTTCAAGTATTAAAAATCTTCAAAACCAGTGTTACCATATTTGGGTGACAGACACACTGACTCACAAAAGCTTTATTTCACTTTCCCTTTCTTGTAAATACAGAATGAGTATTACCTTCCTTGATGCTTCCTCTAACTAAACACAAAAATCACAACTGCCTGACAGTTGTAACACCTTTCACAACAGAATGTAACTGTGGTAGAAATGGGAAAAAATGACAGCATAAATAATATATTAAGTGTTTGGTTAATACAAATTGAGGAACTACTTATGCGGCAATAGCTTGCATGAATTCCACCCATGGAGAAAGAATGCCAATTACAGACTTACTTTTCCAGCTCTACAGTACTCGGCTGCAAACTTTGCTGCTTCTCGGACACAGAGAATATCCATGCCATCCACCTGGTAACAAGAAAAGACATGTTAAGGCAAAAAAAGGCCAGCCTCCAAACTTCCAATCTCAGTATTTCCTCAAGTGGAACAGAGTTCAGCTTCAAGTAAATATATGTAGAAATAAAAGAAATACACATGTATGCATTGTGTAGGTGTGTGCGCACACATCCCCCTCCAAAAAAGCTGTACTCACCCTGAGCCCTGGAATGAAGTATCCTCTTTTGTAGTAGTCAGTGCTGGCTGCAGCTCTTTCAACTGATGTTCCCATTCCATACCGATTGTTCTCACAGATAAAAATACAAGGCAACTTCCATAAGGCAGCCATGTTGTATGTTTCAAATATCTGGCCCTGAAAGAGAGTTAAGTTACATCAGAGAGCTCAGCCTTCAAGCATTAGGCTCTACTGAAAATTCTTCATCTGAAGAGGCCTAGAAATTTTTATACTAAAAGTGATCTGAAACCAGCCATTTGCTACAGCTCAGAAGGCATAAAAGAGAAGCTACACTATATAAGATAACTTCCATCTCAACCAGTAGTTTATAGTACATAATTTTTAAGCCTGAATCAGTATCTGTGTTAGGGTAGCACAAAACCTTCAACTTTAACTCAGGTATTTCAGAAACAGTCATAAAAAACTTGACAACTGATTAACCTGGCAGGATGCTGCTATGGCAAAGTAAAGTTTGACTGCAGTGACTGCATCAGCCTTGTTGCCCTGAGTCAAATTCAGGGAAAACCATGAACTGAGATGTCCGCCTGTGCTTTGCAAGTGTGAAACTCTCAGTGGTACACTCTAAACCACCAGCTGCTTATCTGGCTTATCGTCTCAACTGATAACATGAAGAGACTGGCTGGAATGTCAATTGCAACTGGCTCTGCCAGAATGCTCTGTCCTCTGTCTTCAGAAATCTGATTGACACGTTTCTCCCTATCCAGCAGCACTGTCATCCTCACTGCCATCATTCAGAGCCCTCCTTACAGCACAGACACTTGAAGGTGTCACACTTAGGTGAGCTGTGTACCACTGGAAAGAGGGTAAAGAGTAACTGGAAACCCCTCCTCCCAAGACTCATGCACCATTCACATAATTAAGCATTAGCCTGACTCGTTCCCTGAGTATCCAGTGTTCCAAAAGAGAAGGAGCCAAAAAGCTTTCCCTCCACTACAGCGACAAGGGCCAAGCTCAAAACGGGGGTGGGGAAGGACAGATGTTTACACGGGTCCAAAATATGATAAAAACCAGCAGACACACGCTACATTCCTGATATATAAAGAGCACCTAGCAATTAACTTCTTAACTGTTCATCTGAATCACCCTTCTGAGGACTACACAGTTCTTGGAACACATCCCTAGTCAAACACCTAAGACACCTCAAATAAGAGGTGGCAGTGTCCAAAATCTGCAACATGCCTGGCCATCTCCATGGAGTTTATCAACATTGCCTGGGTTGCAGGTACACAGGGAGGGCAAAATGTGCCCTCCCACTCCTCGGAGTAAAAGCAGAACTCATAGAGCACAGAAGGAAAATTGATTCCCCCCAGCCATGCTCCTTTACCTGATTGGCTGCACCATCCCCATACAAGGCCAGGCAGATTTCGTTTTTACCGAAGTATTTACAGGCCAGCGCAATCCCGGCTCCAAGAGGAACCTGCCACAGAGTACAGAACAAAACATTTTAGAATGTTCAAAGCAGTTGAAGATAGGCAGCCTGTGAACTCTAAGGAGACATTTAGGCTGTTACACACCTGCCCAACAAACAAGTTGTTACCCACGCTCTTCCCTTTGTTACAAATGGTATTACAGCCAAAACATACACGTGAACTGTATTCTCAATTTGATTCATTTTTTACAGTTTACAAAATGGTGAGCACACCAGAATAAGATGTAAGAGCCACAGATCAATGGTATCTGCATACAAGCTGACACTCACACCACAGAAACTGAGAGGAAACACTGAGAGGCAACAGGACACAAGTTAAACTCAGCTTGTGCTTTAAAACAGATGTATATATACCTGAGCACCAACAATACCATTGCCACCGTAGAAGTTTTTGGTATACATATGCATTGATCCTCCTTTTCCCTTTGCACATCCTCCTTTTCGACCTGAAACGTGAATAACAAGCAATTTATTTTTGGAGGAAAAATACTATACAAATGGAAACATCTAATTCAGTTCCTAAAGATAATAACACTAAGACCATGTCTTTGTCATTAGATCTGTGTGGAGTTAGGACATGATGGCCTCTGTCACACAGTTAAGTATCTCAGAAAACAAATAAGGGGAGAAAAGAGAGAACAATAATGAAAGCGTAATTCCAGAAATATGGATGAAATTAAGAAGAAATTTTAAAACCAGTTTCAGTGCCCTACTTATACAAAAGCACTTTCAGATAAATATGGGGTGTTGTTTTATAGACAACAAGGTCTCATATACATAATCTGCAAGAAGTATATTATTACTCTTGGCTTCTGCAAGAAAGGTAAGGATAATGGTCCAAATTAGTGGCAATAATTTAGATTTCTCTTCCCTTTGACAATAACCACAAGTAAAAATTACCAACAGGACACTGAAAAACACCCACCAACTACCAGCTCCCCATTCCACCCCAGTATAAACGTAAGTCACCCAGCCCAGCTTTATTCAAGGTCAGTTTGAAGATAACCAGTGATCCACAAAGCATTACAACAAACTCTATTTAAATGAGCCCATCTAAGAACACAGAATTTCTCATTAGCCCATTTCATTTCCTATTCTCATCTGTCTTGTTACTATTCATAAAGGACTGTCTTCTATTTCTAATAAGCACAGTTTGTCTGGTTGGTTTTTTTGCATTAGCCTTGGTGTTTTGGATTTTTAGAAGTGTGTCTCGTTCTGAAATTTTTACTCCTCTTTCTTATAGTGGATCATTTTTATTCTTGATATTTCTCATACCTTTTCTATGTTTATGAATTGGTTTTGTGGGAGCTGTTGCAGATTCTGCCAGCTAGGGCCAAAGAAAAGTCTAATTTTAAGAAAAATAGTTTTATGAATAAGTGTCATTTACCTTTAGTAAGCTCCCTCCACTTTTTGTACAGTCCCATCTTGTATTTTAGAATGTATTTAAGAACTCCTGATTAACCAAGGTTACTTTCTGCTACATTTTCTACTTTTCTTAGAACACAAACCCATTTCTCATGTAATAGTCAATTCTCCTGAAAAGTCCTTTCCTATAGCTTGTTTCCTATAGGATCTTATCTACTGGTTTTATTTTGGGTGACTCTGCTTCCTTCTCCTTCAAAGATTTTTTAATTCTGTCATTTCATGGTCATTGTAACTCAAGCTGTCTTTCAGTTTGGCATCTGTAGGCAAGATCTTTCTTTGCAAGAATGGGCTCTAGCAGCAGTTCTCTCTAGGAACTTTCCCCAAGTGTCATTTTTTGGAACAACAGTCTCTTTACCACAGCCACTCCTTCCCAATTAAAAGAGCCCCACTAAAGTCAGGCATAATGTTATAGAAAATCATGTGTGTCATGAAATGAAGTAAAGAAAAAAAATCCCACCACATTATCACTCATATTTGTAGTTTCAGGGCCAATAGCTGGCTTCAGTCATGACAATCTTTACACTTACCTTCTGCCTTACCAGCATCCAGTGACACTGGGCAAATCAGTCGTCCACTGGATTCTGGGCTTTTGTGCACATTATTGATACACATTCTTTGCACACACAATTCTTAGTTTACAAAATCATACCTCTTGTCTAACCCCCAAACTGGCTTTCCTATAGCAACATTTCAAGCATGCAGATTCTCAGATGAAGTCTTTATTATACCAGTGACTCATAAAGACCTTCAAGGTCCTTGCTCATTTTTCACTTCTGGCATCTGTTCACAGCTCTCGTAAGAGTTCATCAGGCTGATCCTCTCTTCTCTGCTCCATCCTCAACTCTACTGTGGACAGCCATCTCTCCTTTCTGCAAAATCTGTCTCGATTATCATCTAATATTCTTGTTACAGCCAAATTTTTCCAAACCATTCAGTTTATCGTTATAGGCAACATTTACCAGTTTTCCTAAGACTTCATCAGCATCATTCTGAAAATCCAGGTCTGTCTCCTAGGGAGGGTAATGCCCTGTCCCACTGAGAGCAAATGCCCACCATCAGCAAGTTCAAAACTGCTGCAGCACAACGAATACAGCATATGGTATAAAAAAAACCTCTTAGGAATTTGTGCTTTAGAAGTACCAGCACTTAAATACTCCTTATCTGTTACTTTTCACAGTAAAAATGGCTGATTCATAACATTAAAACACTGATTCATTCTGCTATGTCACTAAACTGCTTCTGAAGGCCCAGTATAGTTTGTGCATCAACATCACCTTGAATTTGAGCAAAGAATTCTGACACAAGCACAGCAGCAAGTGAAGCCTCACTCCACTGAGCACCAACCTGTAAGTTCTGCAAGAATCTCCCGGACAGGCACTCCTCGGGTGTAGGTAAAGCCGTGGGCTCTGTACGCTGTGATCACATGGTCTGTGGGCTTTATGGCAGCCTCAATCCCCACACAGCAAGCCTCCTGTTACACGGGACAAGGAAGCTTAGCGATGAAGAAAAACACGCAGCTCCCACAGTCAGCACTGCGGCACACTGCTGATCCCACACACATCAAATATTGGCAGGTCACAGGAAGAGCACAGCTACTGGAGACTGACTTAAACCCCAAGGGTTGGTGACAGGTCTGGAGCTACAACGGCCTCGGGCTCTAAATTTCAACCTGACTGACTAGCAAAGGCACATGGGAGGAGAACCAGAATCTGCAAAAATCTGAAGGATTTCCCCCCCTAATGAAGTATCTCAACAATCACAATTCAAAAACATCAGGAGACAGCAAAGTTTCAGTAAGTTCACGAAGTTTCTTCTCCTGGCTGTTGCTTTTTAGTGAGCACATGATCCATGAGATACAGAAACAAACACCATCAATGAAACTTGAAGAGAAAAATGCAGGCCTTCAAATGTCCACATTCAGCTGATCTTCAGTTGCACTGTGCATTTCCCTGTCTTTGTGGCCCTCCTCCCTCCTTTCCATCCCTCTCCTTCTCTTGCAATGTACAGAGATAATCAGTTTTACATTCTCCACTCTACTAAAATCCCTGCATTAAATAAGGTAAGACAATATAAAACCTCCTGGCCAAAAGTTCTTACCTGACCATCATACAAGTGGCAGAAGCCACGAATAATCTTCTGCTTGTAGAGCTGGTCAGACTTGAGCTCCATGCGCCGGATGGTCTGCATGGTCTTGTAGTATTGGAGCCCCTCCTCTCGAGTCATCACTGCCGTGGTGCTCGGCCCTTCTTCCAGCCGATGGAGGTCACACTTCTGCAAGGTCAAGCAAGTTGTTATTTCCTGAAAATCATTCATCCTGTTTACAAGTATTACTTACTTTTTTTTATGATCTGCCATTTTCAAATTCAGAGTGTAATTCCTTTTAAAAAAGAAAGCCAGAAAAACCTAAATTCATAGGTCAGGACAACTGTAAGGTTTGTGCTCTGTTTCAAAATTCAGGGAAATAAAACCCCTACTTTTAATAAAGACAGATTTCCAATCACAAAATGAAGCCTTGTTGTTCCTACAAGCAGAAGATGAACTAAAGTCCCCAGAAATTACAGAAAAAAGCACACTTCCATGGTTGTTGCATACCAAAAACTTGCTAAGAGCTACAGAGGCTTAGAGAAGAGATAAGAAAGATCAAGAGTTTCCTCTGTAAAACAGTTTGTAAGATCTGGCCCTAAGACTGGCCCTCACCTCCGCTACAAATATACAGCAAGTTCAGTGGATGAGACCAAACAAATTACTCTGTCAGCGCAGATTAAATGGCCAAAATACTTCTATGTATGTTAAAGACAGTTTATATCAAAGCAAAAGTCTCTCCAGAGCAAATCCACTGACACCTAGATGAATTGGATATAACACCTAGGCACACAAGACAACTCTGCTTCAAAGTTCACAGAACAACAGAGGCTCTGGAGTCTTGTCATCAACACAGCACCAAATATTAAACCTTGTATCTACTCAAAAAAGACTTTTCATATAAACATATATTCCTTCTCTTCCACCTGAAACAATTTTCATACTTCACAGGCACAGACAAACAGGGAGAGGGTGGAAAACAACCCAAATTATTTTTTTCAGATTTTCTTTCATCAGTTCCTGAATGAAGCACCAGCACAAAAGCTACTGCCAACAGAAACATCACTTTTTCCTAAGACCCAGCCACAGTGGAAAGCTGACAGAATATAACACACATTTTCTGAGCAGCACCAAGTCAAGCATTGAAAGGATGCCGTACTTTTTCCTCAAAAACCCACACAGACCTCAATCAGCTGCATGTTTGGGATAGGCTGCAAAAACCTAATTGTTTTTAAAGTGTTAAGAAAACAACAGAACAGAACAGAAAAGGTTTCTGACTGTTCTCACAGCTGCACTGCAATATCACAGCTGCAAAAAATCACAACTTCACATTCTTAAGAAACAAGTAACGTTACTACACACTGCCAAAACAGCACTTCCAGCTGCACTTAGTAATCACGTCAGATGGTGAGGGGTTTGGTTCTGGAAATTCAAACCGTATTTCCTGACTGAAAGAGATATGGGGACCAGTCCATCAGGTTAAGATCTGCAAGCAATGCTTACACAGAGTATTAGTATTAAGTGTTCTTCTTTACCTTAATCTCAAATGTAGCTTCACTTGCAAAGTCTCCATAGTTACGTGATGCTACCATCACTCGAGAGGCCTTAAAAAAAAGACAAAACCAAAGCATGAGCAATGTTTAAATGTAATTATCAAGTAAAAGTACGTAAATTTTCAAGTAATTTCTAAGAGTACTCCCAAACTGAAATAACTTATAAATTAGACTCATCAGTGGCATATCCCGTAAGACTAGGGAACTTTTATTCTGTCTGCCAAACTCCTTTAAAACCCATTATTTAAAATCAAGATTAGAAAAAGAGAATTAAAATTTGTAATATCCTTGATTATCTAAAATAAACCCAGTAAGTTTCAAACCTTTTGACACTGAAGAGCGCCAAACCCACAAAAATAATTGTTTATCCCTTCCCATGCCAGGCTGACAATGTGAGGAGAGACAGCCAAGGCAGACTTTGATTGCTGACTCTCTGTGGTGACTGGAATTTTGCCTTGATAGAACAAAAAAAACCCCCAAAACCAACCAAACAAAAAGAATCCAGCAGATATCTGAAATATGAACTACTCTCACTTTTTCCTTTCAATAGGAAGAGAAATTGGGGGGATTCAAAGCCATAACAATGAAGAGAGAGAGAGAGAGCATAATTTCAGTAACAGCATGGCCACTACTTAAAAATGATGGAAACTCAGAAGGTACCTGGGGATACATGAAACACAGAACAACAAAAAGGGTGGCATGGTAGGGGAGAGATAAGAAGGATGTTTAAAAATACATTGCTGGTCCCCCTTGAAGAATGAACCCAGGCTATTGACTAATGAATGGTGGTGATTTAGATGACTTTATCAAGTTTCACTGCAGCATCAGACAGGATGGGCCCCTGTCCATGCATGCACTGTGGCCACAGCATAAGGAACACCACTACATCTTTAGTGGCAAGACTGTACTGCTAATTAAATTACAGAAAAATTTCAGCAGCTCCTTCAGCCAGGGAATTCACATACATTTAGCTGAAGGTACATTCCACCAAATTTTGAGAATGTCCAGGTCACCTTCTCCAAAAAAGGTCTGACTGACATGTGTGAAGCTTGGGAGAAAATTCCCAACCCATCCTGATTACCTACTCTGTTGCATATTGGATTTACCAGTAACAATGCCCCCATTCACCCTGCCCTGTTATCAGAGTAAATATTTGGAGGTTTTAATTTAAACCAAGTTTCTACACTATTTACCACAATGCATCAGTATTATCGGTGAAGAAAAGCTATTTTACCTCTAGAGCTGGAAGTAAATCCACAGTTTGGATTCACAGTATCATAGAATGGCCGGGGTTGGGAGGGATCTCTTTAGGCCACCTGGTTAAACTCCCTGCCCTGAGCAGGGCATAAAAGCAGCACTGAGGAGTCTGAACAAAAGTCCTGATACGTGGGCAGTACACCCACCAAAAGTAAACCTTGACAAGACCGATTGAGGCCTTACCTCACTAACGGCTCCCTAGGTTAGCAGCATTTGGAAGGAAAAAAAAAAGGAAGAAGAGTAAGTAGCTGTACCAATAATGAGGGGAGGAGAAGTCAGCAAATTATTATTCAACAGAACCCTGCAAGTGGCAGTTTTCATACATGGAAATCCATCTGTACACTCTGGAGAATGCTCAAAGCATATATGAGATACCGCTTTATGGATTAAGTCTACTTCTATTTATTTGGGAATTTATGCCTTCACTACAGAAGCATAGAAACAATCAAGACAAATATTTACATATTTGGTAAGCAGTAGGATCCAAAAATCTTTATTAAAATATCTGAACCAGATCTACTTTGGCATTCCAGGAAAACACAGTATCTCCAGAGTAGGCCAAGTAGTTGTAGTAAGGGACTAATTTTAGGCACCCATATTTGCAAAATTTAATCTAGAGATTTTATTTGTGAATTAGGAAATACTCCTAGATATGAAGCCCCAAGATAGACAGGAAGAGCTTCCAGTTAATGTTCTCCCTTGTGTTTTTCTGATGGATCCAGTCATCCACAAGCAGTGAATGCCTGGGTGAGAGAGCTGCCTCAGAACAGCAACACATCTGCTCTCTATGGCAAAAAGGCAGCTGATTTCCAGTTACCGAAAAGTACCTTTTAACTCTGGTCTTGCCAACAGGTTTTTTTCAGCAGGGCTAATTTTTCCTCATGGCCACAGTCATTATAGTGGAATAAGCAAAAGGAAGTGGTAGAAGCACGATTTTTCACACAAGAGAGATAAAATACAACAAATGACTCACAGTAATAACAAAAAAATGACGAAGTTTGAAAGAAAATTCATGCAGAGGTTGAAAGGGGCTGTTGGCTGAGCAAAGGGCGGTCATGCACCTCAGGCAGACGCTGAATCGAGCCGAGCAGATCCCTCTGAGGGACCTGACCTGTGTTGTCAAAATATACATAAACAACACCGATCGAAGCCCTGCGCCATTATGAGTTTATAAAGCGAGCTCCTGCACACGGCGACCATTTTACTGTCACTCGGGATGGTCACGCAGAGTGGGAGGAAAAAAAAAAAAAACAAGTTGGGTTTTTTTCCTTTAATTTTTCTTCAGTTTTTCTCTTTTGCCGCCGGAGCCAAGCTCCCGGGCAGCTCCTGCCGTTCTTTCCCGGGCTGCTCCCGGAGCTCCGCCCGTGCCCCGCGCGCCCCTCCCACACCGCGCTCGGCGGGGCGCGCACCACCCCCGGCCGACCCCGCGCCCCGGCCGGGCCGGC